>JAZHYW010016438.1:0-11898 GCA_037355805.1 Ixodes ricinus
AAACACGCGCGCGCTCGCCTACTTGGACAAGCTGCGCGCGCGCGACGTATACATAGAAATACAGCTCCCCATTTCTTATTCTCGAATATTCATTTTTGCAGGATACCAACAAAACAAGCAAACAAAAACTACCGTGAACCGGTTACCATTATATTTTTTTCCGGTTCAGTTCTGGTTCCAGTTCCAAAATGGCGGTGAAGATTTCGGTTCAGTTCCGGTCCGGCTAAAAATAATGGTTCGGTTCTGGTTCTGGTTCTGCACTCTGCCCATAGGTTCCTCACTCGATCACTCTTATTTCTTATTTATTAATGACCTTCCTGCACGTGTCTCCTCTTTCATAAGCTTGTATACACGAACTCATCTCTGTTACGTCACGGCGCGGTGGTGGCGCGTCGGTCGCACTTCCGGTCTGGGGCTGTGGGCGGAAGGCCCCATGTGAGGCGTGTATTCCTGCGTTGTTTTGAAAGGAATCTGACGAAAACATGCCTTTTCGTCAAACCGCCGCGACTGGGGCTGTTCCAAAAGAGTCGAGAAAGGTTTGAAGATCAGTTTTCATGTTCTCGGTTCGTCCGAGAACGTGGATATGTGCCGTAAAAATGGTAAACCAGACGCCGCCGGACCACAATTGCTTGGGCGGGAAGCACTTTGGGTTGAATTCACGGATACTTGTGGTCATCAGATTTATTTGTTTTGTTCCAACATGAACGCCGGAAAACCGTCAAGTTGTACGGCCCACCTGCGGACTACGTTCAGTGCGTCTTGAAGTTCGAACGGCCGTCTGATCGTTCGAACTGTCGTCTGCTCTTTCAAACGCTTCTGCTTGTCGTCTGCTCTTTTAGACGACACCGGCCCGTAGACCAAATGTTGACCCGGTACTTGCGATAAGAAGTAAGTGCAGGCCTCAAAAGACTTAAGTTTGAAGGTTGGTAAGCAGGCACGACGTAAACAGTAGATACAAGGAGATGTTGATTATTGTTACCAGCGGCCATCACCGACTTGTTATGCCTGATTCACTAAGTCCGATTCTGCTTGCGATTTTCAGTATCGACGTCGACCATCTCAGCTACGGTTCACGCTTTTGCAGCCCGAGCGACGTCGCGACTGAAAATTGCGAGCGAAATCTCATCATGTGAATCAGGCTTTAGCGTACATTCTGCGGCGTCCACGCGGAATGAATCGCCGCATGTCAGATTATTCACGCCAAGTTTTGCGGTGTAACGAGCCTCGTTTATTTCGCTGACGCCGCCCATGTAGTCAGACATTGCCAGGAAGACGTAAAATCAACAATTCGAAAGCGATAAAGGGCAGGGGGACTCACACTGACGCCGACAACATCGCATTCCAATGGTTTGTTTATGGGCGACGGCGAGCTTGTTGCCCACACCCCCATCGCGCATGCGCGGCGCCGGTGGCGTCCGCTAGGGCGCTCCGGGCGCTCCGGTTTGTTTGTAAACATGAGTTGGTGTATACTAATGATTGTGTTATTTATAAATAAATGCTTAAGGATGTCACTCATTGGTGTGCAGATTAGCTCATGGAACTCAACATTTCTTAAATGAAGATCTATGAGAGTGTCCCATCAAAATAACACCTGTCCTTCCTACTACATTAATAATTGAATTCTGCTTTCTGTTTCCTCCCATAAATATCTTGGTGTTCATCTAGCCAATAACCTCTTCTGGAATGTCCATGTCGATTATATCACTCAAATCGCTAATCAGTTACTCGACTATCTCTGAAAGAAACTTTTCGCTAACTCCTGTGTCTTTAAAGCTTCTTTTATACAAAACTTCAGTTTGCCCTAACTGGAATATGCAGCCTCTATCTGGGACCCCGGTATCACCCTTCCATCTGCTGTTAAGGCCATTCAAAATCATTCCACTCGTTTCATTCTTTCAAACTATCATCGCACAGCCAGCATCACCTCTATGAAAGCATCTTTATCCTTACCTAACCTCTCTTTTTGTAGATAATTATCTCATTTATGTCTTTTTCACTACATTTTTCACTTTAATCCCACATTTTGTGAAACATTGTTTAAGAACCATCTTACATAACATCACAAACAAATCACCAATTAAAGGTAGGCATCCCCCATTGTAACACCTCCTCATAATGCCTGTTTTCTTCCTCAAACCTAAATAGATTGGACTTTCCTTTCTGCACCCATATTCTCAATAACTGATGCTGCTGATTCTAAAATTGTGATTACTAATTTTCTTGTTGTTCCTTACCCATTGTTCCTATTTTTGCCTTGATCGTTCATATTCTCATATATTTTTGCGTTAAAACTTGCTCCTCTCTGTAATGGCTTCATGCCCCGAGAAAATATAAATGAAATGAAATACCTTACTCGCTCGGCCAATTCCTGCTAAATCAATGGTTGTGGTGTTGATGTCTTTTGAAGTGTGCCAACGTTCAGCTATTAAATCCCAGGAAGGGAAGTTCGTTCAACATCCTCCCACGAACTCCGAAAGGTGCGGACGTGAACATGATCGATAATACTTTTGGGGTATTGAAGCCTTAGGCAATGCACCCTGAGTACCGCTCTGCCCTCATGACAGGCCAGGACTATAAATAAACATGCTAGCCTTTTTTTTTTAAACAAAAATTTCACTCCCATGCCGACTTAACTGGCTGATCGAAGCTGGCAGGATTTTGACCTTCCAAGATGATGTATTCAAGTGTTGGGACAGGAATGACCTCTGGTACTTCTTGAGTTTTCATTTAAAAAATGGCATTGAATCTGAAACATTCCTTTTACGTGTATTGTGTGTGTTTTTTTCTTTCCTTCTTGTTCCAATATAGTGATTTAACAAACTAACCACATAGAAACCTTGAAAGTAATGTTATTACCTATATACTTTCAAATCAAGTAGCAGGTGTTCAGATAATTTGATAATACATAGCTTGTTACATTAGTTGCAAAATGAATCATTCACGGTCAGTTTGCCAAAACAACACGCTTATATCTAATTTAACTACTGGGATGTTTGTGTTATATGCAGGGTGTTTCTTTTTTCAACGTTAAGGGGGAGGGGCTTTAGAGTAATTTTCAAATTTATAAAAGAATACTTATATTGTACACTGATATAATGCATATCACACTTATTCCAAATATGCGATCAGATATTGAATATCTTTACTGAGTTATGGGATATCAGTCTAATTTGGTTAGGCACTGGAATGAATGTGTGAACTAGCTATAAGTGCAAAGATAAGTGCTTAAACTTGTCTTTGCTATTCGCGACTCCAGCGACCTGTAGGGGGCGCCACCACCAAACAAACATGGCGGCTGGGTCCAGGTCGCGTCGGCTCGGCCGAGCCGGCTGAACGGGTGGCGCATTCAATTTGACAGATTTTTTTTTGTTTAATGCCCAATTTTATAGGTATTTGAAGTGCGACGGTTAAGTTTAGCCGGTGCACATAAACTTACAGATCATAGTTTTGTTTTCCCGGTGTTTTTTGTTCTTTCCATGTCAAACTTTTGTTTCAGAGATTTCGTTCAAAACCAAAACTATGGGCTCCGGAGAGACGGTAATAGACTCTAATCAGTTTTGATCAGCTAAGGAAAGTGGCGATGACTACAGAATTGTTCCACCAAGAGTAATTTTCAGCTAACTCACATGCCTCGACCATGCGACTTATCTGTTCGCGAAATTGAGCTTTTGTGCGTATTCGCATTTAAGAAACAGCTCCAGTCGTCTGCTCGGTGAACAACACAGGCTGCAGGAAAATTACGAAAATTAAGCGAGCGCTTCTTGAGCCAAGGAGCATGTTAACCCGCTGGCGCCCTCACTAAGCAGCTGATACTCGTATTTCAATTCAGGTTTTAGTAGCAATCGAGAAGTCATTTTGACGAATATACAGGTTATGTATTATATTACGTACTATGCCCCACTATAGCGATATTAGTATAATCTTCGGGTTGAAATATGAGCTTAGTTAACTAGCTATGTATTAAGTGAACTGCTGAATAAAAGTATATTTGACAGACAGAGAGATACTACTTAAACTCAGCCAAATGGTTCTAGCCGGTAGCATGGAGACGAATGCGGACAAACTAAAGAGAGTCTTCATCGGAGATTCCCGCAGAACCTCTCTGCATTGAACTTGACTTTGAATCCTGAACGGAGAAAATGAGTATTTTTTTGTGGCCGGTCAACCTGAGCAATGTAGACATATACTGCTGCTGCCTTCGACGGGAGTATAATATCAATATTGGAGGCGCAATAGATCATAATGCCGTGACAGCTTCTAACTTTGCGAGACGCGTCCCCCACCTTTTGAAAGCAGACAATTTCCCTCATCAATCGTATGCAGCGAGCAGGTTTTCCAGAATCAGGTAATTGTGAAATCAGCCCAACTCCTTCGGTGTGGTCCAGAGGCTTTTTCGGCAAAAAGCAGCCAAGATGAATAGTGAACGCACCGACCGGCACGGGTGGCTCAAACTTGAAGCAAATCGAACACGACCAAACTCAAGAAAAGCAGCTATCGAACCTTCCCATTCACTTGACTGCAACATTGATGTTCTCCCAGTGAAACACCTCGTCTGTCGTCCTCAGTCCACTGTTCTACATCCGTATAAAGAAACCACTTATCACTTACCAGAGTCTCGTTCCACGTCAAAATCCGGTGGTCGAAATTAATCCTCAGTCCTCCGGCGTGCCGATGCCCTTCGTTGGTTTGCACGTAAAACCCCCAAATGCTTTGACTTTGACCAAGTAGTGTCACTTTGAATGTGATTCGAGATGAACAAGAAATCAAAACGTTTTTCCGTGATACCTCCCCATCCAAGAAATCGAAAGCATGCGATCGTGTGTTGTGGAGTAAACGGGCTTTCAAACAAGTTGATGAAAGGAAACAATCTACTGAGGCTTCACCACACTAATGAGCACTCAAGCAAACTTAAGAAATTTTCGTGACCTTCATCAAATTACGTTGTTCGCCATTGCGCCGACAACACGTGTCCGCGAAAGTCCACCAGAGACGCGGAGGGGCAAAGCAACCTGTTCCGGCGGGTTCCCGGTTTTCCCGCTTGGTGGCGTCCGTTTTGCTGGAGTTGCGAATATCCATGCCCTCGGTAACATGAGAATGTGTTTCAGAAAATACCTATTCTGTAAACCATTGGGTGGGTATCAGACACATATGTAATGCATTACTAGTAATGAGTTACTTCTACCTAGTTACTTTTTTTGGTAACGAGTAATGTATTCAGTTACTTTTTTCAGGCCAGGAACGAGTAACATACTTACTTTTAAGGCCAAGTAATGAGTAACGGTATCGTGGTACTTTTGAAAAGTAACGTGTGCAACACCATATAAAGAGTCTGGTTTTAATCCTAACCTGAGTATGCGCCTATAGGAAGTATTCATTAAAGGCCATAGCTGTGAGCGCGCTTGCTGAGTGCATGCTGACAGCGAGCTTCCACAGTTATTTTTCAACTTGCATTCTGCACCATCAAGATTGCCAATCTTAGCAGCCTTTTAATGGGAGCTCGTTCTGGCCATGCACTCTAAACATCGCCCTTAAATATGGCATCCAGTATATACCCCCTATTATGACAAAGGAAGGTGGGCAACCCGAAAAACAACTAAACAGTATGACAGATAGCAACATTTATTGTTGAACACGTCAGTCAAACTCTACAGCTGAAGACTTTCACCCAGAATGTCCTTCACCCAGCAAACACAAAAAGTTTTGTTGGTCTAACCTTCTAGTAGAATCGTGTACGGACCAAATGTAAACCCAGAGGTTGCCAACGTGCGAAGGCACAGAACCCGTTGTAAACTTCAAACTTTAGGAGCAGAGAGAACAAAAGAGAAAGGGGAATCCCTGATTCACCAGCTCTTCCTGAAGCACAACACTGCCGTTCCTTTGAGCGCGTCAGTAGAAGTAGAACGAGTCTTCAGCGTCACCGGAGATGTATTCTCAAGGAAGTGCAGAAACACTAACTGATGAAAACTTGGAGAGGCAGCTATCTGCTGAAGTGCAATGACTACTGAAAAGAAAACAATAAAGCATGAAACAAATGCAGTTGTGTATTTGGTCGTCAAAGGAACGAGAAAAGTAAATTGTTACGTTTGAGGTAAAGTAATGCGTTCCTTTTGAGAATCAGTAACGAGTAACGCATTTAGTTATACATAGTGGAACCTGAGACGAGGTGTGCAAGGAAAACTCGAGGACGAAAGAGGACTAGACACCAGCTCGCCTGCACTTTGACCATCTTTTCGTATTAGTTACTTTTTGAGCTGTAGCAACTGAGTATTGAATAGTTACTTTTGGGGTAACGTGTACATGTCTCGTGGGTGTAAATCCAATGAGGAATTCTCGCTTTATTTTAAACCTGTAGAAGTAGACGATGCATCAACTGGCCCTTCCACAAACACTGATGTTGAGAATTTCGGTAAAGCTGTTGCAGGAGGCTTCAGAGTCTGCGTATTCAAATGTATCCTGCTTTTTCGGATGGTTTGTCGGGAACAGTGTTTGTAATGCGCTCGACCTTAATGCTGTTTATTTATTTTCCGCTCGTGCCCAGGAGAGCAAGGAGACACCGTACCAACAGGAGGAGCTGGTGGCAACCTCCCAGGACGGTTTCATTGAGGTCTTCATCTCCACCCTGGAGAGTCCGTCTTCCTTCTGGGTCCAGCTGGTCGGCACCCAGTCGACCGCACTTGACAAGCTGGTCACAGACATGACCAACTTTTACGGGCAAGAGGCAAATCGGGACTCCCACCCGGTAACCTCGCCCTCGGTTGGAGACGTCCTCGCATCACGCTTCGTCCAAGACGACTCCTGGTACCGAGCCCGCGTCATCGCCGTCAAAAAGAGTGACTACTCTGCCGACGAAACCGAGGTCAAGATTCACTATGTTGACTTTGGCGAGACCGGCAAGTTCAAGGTGAAAGAACTGTGCACCCTTGCCGAGGAGTATCGCATGCTCCCGTTCCAAGCCATCGAATGCTCTCTGAGTGGGGTCCAGCCGAAGGACGGGACCAAATGGAAAGATGAAGCGATCGACCTGTTTGAATCGCTCACTCACGCGGCCAAGTGGAGAGTGATGATGGCCAAAGTAGTGGGTCGCAGCAAGAGAGAGGACGGCGGGCCGGGTTTTATGTACCAGCTCGAGCTCATGGACACAAACGGTGCGGAAGACATCAACGTCGCGAAAGAGTTGCTCAGGCAGGGGTTCGCTGTCCCGGCCATGTAATTTAATGGTAATCGTGTTAGGAGAGCCAACTACTTTTTTCGTTGCGAGCGTCGCAGCCTTGTTTCTGAACTTTAAGCTTGGTGTGTTGGTGTTTAATAGTGG
The DNA here is from genome assembly GCA_037355805.1 of Ixodes ricinus. NCBI lineage: Eukaryota > Metazoa > Arthropoda > Arachnida > Ixodida > Ixodidae > Ixodes > Ixodes ricinus. Next base: position 7,313 of record JAZHYW010016438.1, read on the forward strand.
CATCTATTTGGTTCTTGGGAGCTGTTTGTCTTCCTCTTTCGTAAATTACATGAACCTATTTGCTGAGTGGGGACCCACAGAATTTCTTGTGTATATTGTTCACTAGTGATACGTTGCAGCAATAAAACGAAGTGTGATAGCATTGTGGGCAATTTTTGCTACCTTGAAACTAATTTAGTGCCTCTAAGATATCTTCTACTCAATTCTTGGGGCAGAGGTGAGTGTGATGTTCCAAAACAATTTTATAAGTGCATCCTTTTCTTTCTTTTTTTTTTTTTCTTTCTTACATACATTTAGTATAAGCTAGGTTTTAATGTAATTTGATCTTTTGGAAGAGTTATGTCTCGGAGATGGCATGGGTGTCAGTTTATCGTCTATAAATGTCCAAAGCCTAGGTTTTTAGATTTTAAAGTTGACTTTCATATAGCTCGCTGCATGAAAAAGTCTGTGCATCCATTTTCCCATGGAGTGCACACAGAACCAATCATTCCTTTTAAACTAAGGCTCTTAAGAAACTCTTAGGACTTTTAGGAACATTGACAAATGAAACTGTATTTAAACAGATGCTTTAAATAGCGTGACTATGTTTTCTTCGATAATATTTTAGTACTTCAAGCGGATTTTACCCTCAACATGCCTGCCCACCTGCTTTAACCTCACAGCTGAAAAAATGTTTAAAAAAAGTTATAAAAAAAATTACCGCATTTCCACGTGGTGAATGATGTTGATTGGGGCGAAGCTCTGGTGGTGCTTGTCTGCGTAGACGCTCGTTCGTTTTCATCCATGTCAGAAAGAGAATGTGTGGTATGGAACGTGGTTATATACGCATTTGACCGCAGCGCCCTCTCGTCTATAAACGTTGAGCCAATGCATGCGAAGTTTAACGCGATCATATACGCATTTGACCGCAGCGCCCTCTGCTGTATAGACGTTGAGCGGCTACATGCAACGTTTCATCCATGACATCCCCAGCTCTTGAGTTAGTACCACATCTCAGAGCCCCCTACTCGTCCCACTGTCGTGGTTAAGGCGATGGACTATAGTCGGTGACAGGTCAAGAACGAAGTGGAAGCTCCTCCCCACCTCTTTCCACTCTAGTAGTGCGAACGCTGGAGAGGAGGCGATCTCCTTGCACCGTTCGCTCCACTGAAGTGGAAAGGGGTGGGAGGAGCTTCCACTTCGTTCTTCACCTGTCGCCGACTATAGAAATCCATTGGGGTCTCCCCGCACAGGTTCGAATCCTGTCGACTGCGCAAACCTATTTCATCATTTTTATCATCATTTCATCATTTCATCATTTTTTATCACTTTTTTTTGCTCTACACGAGCACGTGAGCACGTGCTCGTGAGCTCCCGAGCACCAGACCCCGGACGGACTAAAGTCCCTCAATGTGTTTGCGTTTGTCTTGCAAGTACTGTCAAATGCGCCGGTGCACGAGGCCCGTGTCTCGAGCGGCCCTTGGAAGCAAAGTGGCTGGCGTAGCACTGCAATGAGCGACCCTTGTGCAGAGTGGCGGCGAAGCTCTGGCTCGTGGCCAAGGTTAGTCTTGCGCGTTTCCATAACAATGGTCGGCGGTACTTGTCAAGCGCGAATTTGACTACAGGTGCGGTGCAACGACACTCGAGTGGAACTTAGTCATTCTGCTCGTACACGAACCTGCTGGCAGCACCTGCGCGAGTCGGAACATGAGACAGCACGACGCCCTCTCGTGCAACTGCCGTTTGCCTGCGGTGTAATCTCAAGTTGACGATGGTGTCACGCATGCGCCGAATCTCTTGGTGCATGATTCGACGTCTAACGTGCGATTATCTCAGTGAACACCCATATGACGATACCTGCACGCGGGTCATAGACCTGGACCCGTTCGTTCGTTGTGCAGTCGACTTGGGTCTCGGGATAAGTAACTGCCAAGAACCCCGGTAGTGGTCGTGTCCAATCGCTGCGTCGCGCGACAGCACGAGCCATAACAATGCTCCTTGACCTCAGCCCGCCATCCCGTGCTTTGTGAACACAGCTGTAGATTCCGGTGACGTGAAGCTATAAGCAGACGTTTTAGCGCTATACTCAAGATGCCGCTGACCAACACTGAGTCACGGAACGTCAGCGCATATGGCAGCCTTCTCGCCGCCTGCCAGATGTTGCAGTCGGTGCGGGAGCAACTGACTTAGGTTTACATGTTTTCGAAATTAAGTTTCTTCTAAGAACAATCTAATTGTGTGGTCCGATGAGAGATGGACGCATGATTCATGAAGGTGCATTCAAGTACAGGTGAAAAGTTTTATAGCGGATTCGAGGAACGCATCACAGTTACGACTGGATGCTCCTTTAAGGGACTTGAGGACTGGTTTATGGCTAGCCCCTAAAAATTGAAGTTTTAGTGACACCACGATAGCCATGCTTTCAAATGTAGAGGTATGAGAACAGTGGTTTAGATGTAAAAGTCGTGCAAAGCTTTCAGAGTGGAAGGAAGCTCTTGTAGTGGCCAAGGTTAGCTCCTAATATTTACATGAATTGCATTATTTCAATGAATGTACCATTCACTAACCTGCCGGGGTCGGCTCGCTCGTTCGTTCGTTTGTTTCGTGAACTCTGGTCTCCTCGTCGTCTTGATCGTCTTTGTGGGCGATCAAGCCCCACAAGTACTCTCCTCTCCTCCCCACCCCCCTCTCTCCCGGACGAACGAGATGAAAATTTGTTTTCAGAGCGCAGCTTTTTTGAGCGGCGTCGCCGTCGTCGGCGTAACTGTGCGTTGCATTATAGGACGTTTCCTATGACGTCACATGTGACGTAACGAGGAGGGGAGATGCCAGCTACCCGTTGTGCAGGCAAGTGCTATCACTATTCATAAATCACAGGGAGGCACGTATGAAAACGTGGTGTACTCGTTAGCCAAGTGGCCATCTACATTTGGATAAAGGTCTGTGCTGTACCCATCGATCTCTGTGGCACGTTAGACGAAGTTGGTAAATTGTGTGCCGCCAACGTCTACAACGGCTTGCTCGTGGTAGCTCTGTATATCTCGCCTACTGCACTCACCAAATATTTCGTCCAAGACAAAGAACTTCATACCAGTCATGCAGGAAAACATGCCATTGGCCCCGAGGGACGTGCACTCTCTAAAGCCCCTCTATCTCTTTAGCACTCTCTGTTCAGCTGCGCCATCTCGGGAGAGCACGCTCCAAGACTAATGCTGAGGAAATCAAAAATGCCACGAGCAGTCTTCGACAGAGCCGAGAGCAAGTAGGATGACATCGAGAGTATCACGTGCTTCGTCAACGTCTTGACTCTAATGCTGTCTGGTCATTCCATGTCAAACGTCCCAGACGTTGCGCTCGACCACTTCCGATTTCTAAAAAAAAAAGTTCATGGCCTTTTCGCCGCAATGTTTGTAGCCATGCCTTGAAATATTTTGGCGAAAAATATTTTGATGATGCGAGCGCGGTTTTCTCTTTTAAAAACAGCGTGAAACTAGGCATCACTCAATAATTGATGAAAAATCAGCTTTTTAGTGAAACACCCAACAATATTTTTTTTTAATTTGCACGGCTTTCGACTTACAATGTGGTTGGGCTTGTGAAGTTTTGTTTAATTTAAATATTTTTTTTAAATACAAAAAAAGTCGAAAATTTTACCATTTTTGTTATTTTCATTAAAAAATATCTAATTGCTCCCGGGACTTAATAGAACTTTTCACCGGCTGCCCTGCAGGTATATAATCTATGAAAAATGTTTAAAACCGCTCAATTAAATATCTCGCAGTAAACAAAATCCAGAAGTTGCAAAAAAGTGTGTTTCGACGCATAAACAGCCGTTTATTTCACCCTGAGGTGGTCCAAGTAAAAATACAAAATATGGTGGGTTTGAAAGAACAATCGATAATCTTTTGATTCTGAAAGTTTAATCAAAGTAATATTTCTTTAAAGCGAGAAAACAATTTTTGAAGTTGAACTATCGCACCACAACCCGGCGTCGCTTCTTAACGCCTCTTCGCCGCACAGCACGCCACCTGCAACGATAGCTGACATGATTAGGCCCAAAGAAAGAACGGAGTTTTCTGCCACTTCCCCTTGTCCGTCTTTCCGGCTGCAAGGGAAGAAACGGGGAGTATCGCGTAATAATCGGAGGTGCCGCCAGCGCGTAGCAGTAGCAGTCCCGTCGTGCCCTTTGTACCCGAGGGCGACTCGAAACGCGATGCCTAAACGACGGGCGGCATCAAGTGACCAGGGGGGCTATGTTGCGCTTTTGGACTCCCAGGAGACTAGGAAGAGGGAAGTGACGTAGGTGTGAATGAACGTATCTCGCATCGCGAAACTCACCGTCATCAGCGACTCCACCAATCAACATCCAAAGAGCGTTGTTGACGTCACTTCCCTCTTCCTAGTCTCCTGGGAGTCCAAAAGCGCAACATAGCCCCTGGACTTCTCCATGCCATGCCAAAGGTCCCAAGGCCACTTCCGATTCCTAAAATAAAATTGATGGCTCTTCACCGTAACGTTTGTGGTGCCTCTATATAACATATTTTTTGACGAAAAACAAATTTCATGGGGTGATGGTGGTTTGAACTAGTAAAAGGGGGTGGACTACG
>JAZHYW010016439.1:0-18274 GCA_037355805.1 Ixodes ricinus
AACTGTAAACTGTAAACTGTAAACTGTAAACTGTAAACTGTAAACTGTAAACTGTAAACTGTAAACTGTAAACTGTAAACTGTAAACTGTAAACTGTGAACTGTGAACTGTGAACTGTGAACGGTGAATTGTGGCTCGCGAGTCTGCTGTCTTTTAGTTCTGGATTTGTTTTGTTTCTTTTCGTGTTGTGCTGCATCGGGACGATGCACTTTTTTAAAGTGGGGAATAATGCCGCGGGCGCAGCTGACCAAACAGGCAGCGCGCCCGTGGCATAACGGTTATCGCGCTTGTCTTCCACGCAGAAGGCCAGGGTTCGATTCCTGGCCGCCCCTACACATTTTTCTTGACGCTGTGATGTGATGTTGTAGTGAATTCGAGAACCGCCTTGATTGTTCGAGGTGCAAATGTTCTACGCGTTCTTTTCGCAAATTGTTTCAATTGGGCTAGAGTTTATTCATAGCCATTAAAATTAAGAAATCAGCATGGTCAATTACACTGTCACATAAAAATTTAATTAATCGCCTGCCGCCTCTCCTTAAGAATTGCACCTTTCGTTTCCACAGGTTTCCTACCCAGTATTCATCGAACGAAGTCTCCAACGTAACATGGTTTACAAAAAGTGATTGATTGATTTTTTACTCCGGTGATTCGAGTCCAATAACGGACATTGCAACAGGACCATTCTAAAACTGGCGAAAAAAAATGTCGCCTTGAAATTCTGAAGTAATCGGAAAAGTCCCGCTTAATTGTTCAGATAAAGGGCAATTACTTTGTCTCTCAAGTAATGAAATAATCTAAATTAATACATTTTCAACAATATGTGACCCGAGCGTTTGTTTTTATTCTGCAGTTTTTCCGCCTTGAAAGCCAGCATTTTGGCAACGGAAGGAACGTCTGAAGTGCCGCAGTCCAAGTTCTGGATCATTCTCTGGAACAGCGGGGACACGCCGTGGAAACTTGACGGAGTCTATCAGTAAGAGCGCAACAAATAAGACGACGACTTCGTTCGAACAATGTAGCACTACAGTTATCTTTAATCTGTCATAAAACTGCGCGTCAAAGAACTCTTAGCGGGCCATGAAACCGTACTCGGTTGCTTGCTTGCACGCAGACATGCTTGTACGCGTGTCGTCCAAAACAGCATCGTAGCATTTGTTGTCTTTCCTTTCACGCAGGCTCCTAGAGAAGAACCAGGACGTCATTCTGGCGGGAAAACAGGATGCACGGGTCTACCTCCTGATGTGTGGAAAGGCGCTCGATTTTAAATGGTGAGGGTGGTTCTCGTCACATTTTCTGCGGCATTCGAAGGAGTTGACTCAGAGAAATAACCACACAACGCGGGCCAATAAGAAATCGTTTTTTAAGCCGCTGTCACACTGCTAAACATCATACAAAAGACACGGTGTTGGCCGCGGACATGATGACATAATTATCTGCGAGTACGGCTCATGCATAGTTCAAAGCATGTTTGCCTCGTCAAGCGTATGTATGCTTCGTGCATGTTTAAAGACAGCTTTGTGCGACTAACGGGAAGTCCTAAGAGGAAGAACCTCGCGTCGAACAGTGTCTACGGATTATTCTTTGTAGGATGTATACTACGCGTACAGTGACCGCGGCTGTTAAACCGGGGTCTCACTGCTTAGACATCAAATAAAATACAGTCTGTATACAGATTCGAAGGCGAGTCTCCGCGAGATCCATGCTTCGAATGCCACACGGAAATGAGTTCGAGGAGAAACTTGGGCACCCGGCATTCGAACCAAGGATATTGCGGCTACTCGTGTTTGCAGACTGTCTTTTGTGTGATGCATGAGCAGTGTGACCCCGACTTTTAGGGATTTCGGCTCCCACAGTCATAAACATTTGCAAGCAGCTGCGCTGCAAAGGCTCTATAGTCTGTGGGAATCTGTGGTGTGGATAAAAACGCTTGGTGTGGGCGCCAGTCTGGTAACTGTGTACACGCTTTAGCAAGACTACTAGTACACTGTAGCAAGACGATTATCTTCAAGGTTATTAGATCAGTTCCGTTACGGAACTGCCCATATACGCAGCTTACGCGGGCAGTCTCCTCGCCCCCTCCCCCCCCGCTCCCCCATTCTATCCCCACAACTTGCACTCCCATTGTTCGACGCGCCGCCGTTTCAAGGGAACTACTTCTATGGTAACTGCAATGTCATTTATAAAATACATATGTCTACTCAGAGTATCGCTACATCGTTTCTAATGATAAACGTTCACGTATGCAACAAAATTGCTTTGAAAGTTTAATAAATATTCTTATCTTAGAGTTAATGTCTAAAGGAGGCGTTTTTGTTTTGTTTATTAGGATATTATTATTTTAATAATAAGATATCGGCATGGCATCTCATATTCTTGACACCAAAACAAATATGCTGCGCTAATACTGCTCTCTATTCACGTGGGGACGTACAGTATTTCACTTTAATTGTAATTTGTGGACGTGTAAAACATAAAAAAGAAAAAACAAGTATACTTGTACCCTTTTACGTAATGTATCGATCGTCGTGATCAGGTTCCACAGCAAGGGACATCGCATCGTCGGCGTGGAGTTCCTTGAACCGGTTGCCCAAAACTTTTCGTCGACAACAGCCTCCCTTTCGAGGAAGCCGAGTGCCCTGTACTCAAGTGCAAGACTTTTCAGGTAGAGATTTTAACCGCCTGGACAATTCAATAGAGCAGTACCTACACAGGCACACCAGCCACGATCAAATCATTTTTTTTTTCGTACGGTTATATCGGTAGATGAATAACCTATAGAAAAGGACGGCGTATTGCGACACCTATCCACTGTTTAATTGTGATGATAAGTGTATCTGTATATCTTGTACGACGAGCAAGTGTTCTAAAATGCGTCTTTGGCGCATCGGAACGCAGAGGGGCGCGGAAATCTAAAGGTAACATAAAGAAGGCGTAGGAAACGCGCTAAACCTTTTCAAAAGAGCGAAGACGAGTGCGCCACCTCGCACAGTCACCGAAAGTATTGGCGTTACGAAAGGAAGTCATGATTAGAATGATTAATTGGATTAGGACAATGATAACGGGGTCTATTTTAAGTAGGTGCTCTCAGAGACTTTTCGATAACAGCAGACGACGCAACTGTCGTATGTAATTAGCTAGCGTTCGGGTTTGCCGGCAGTCGCCATATGTAATAACTCGTTTTGGACTGGAGAGCCCGGATTCATAAAAAAAACTTGTAATATTGTTACTGGCTTACTTAACAAGACATTTCCGACTGAAACCGCGACCAAATATACGAAAGTCTCGCTGCAGCTACTTTGCCTGCACTTTTGAATTCCTTCAAAGAATATGTTGGTCTTCGCCGCAAGATGGAAGTAGAGCTCGTACATTCGCAGAACGTTTGTTGTAAAAGGTTCATCGCTGCTCTGCTTTTTTTTGGCATTGTCCAGTAAAAAGGATGATAACCGGGCGATATGTGCGCCTCCTCTACGAGGCAAGTCACCACCCGGCTTTGGGATGGGAAAAACCGAGGATGGTTGAAAGAGGTAGTGTATAAATATATCGTTGGGCTCCAATTATTAGGGAGTATTAGAATAGGTGTGCGACGCAGTGCGACGCCCCATGCTTGGTAGGGTCCCAAGTGCCCTAATTCTAAAACTCTATATTATTCTGGTGGAAAGACTAGGTTGATAGCCTTCAAATGGATACAATTGATTCGGCTTCTTCTTCAGGATGTCTCTTCACAGACGGTTCAACAGGCCCGTCTTCCGCAAACACTTTTTAATAGCTTTGCAGTCTCTGTCCGCAGTCCCGCGTGTTGAACCTGAGAGGAACTTCCACGGTTCACTGAAAAATACCACTAGCTGCATGACAATCCTAGTGGTTCCTCCGCTCGTCTGGACATACCTAGCAGGAAAGAGGCACGTGTCCAATATCTTCACTTGCCCCGCAGTGTTGACAGTTGGGATCATTGATCATTTAGAAGTTTCTAAAGCGTGAATCAGGTGTTTGTGCAATATTACCTCCGCTGGTCAAGTAAGAGCGCACCTCAATTTCGGAAGCCTTTCGAGAGTTTCAGGTGGTGGGCGACCATTTCCACTACCGAATGAGGGTGGCGCTGTGGGCAATATGCGTGGATGAAGGGACGTGCTTCATAGCCCTACTGAAAAAAAAAAACATTTAGAGCCTATATGAAAGCAAACGGGTTCATACCGGAAACAGTTTAGCCATACCCGGTCACCAGTTTGTCAAAGGGGTCGCCCATATGGCTCAAAGGGGTCCTCCGTATGAGCCATAACGGTCGCCTATTTGCGCAAACAGCACTCTTAAAAAAAAAGGTTCAGTATAGTCCTCCCTAAAGGGAGGAACGCTCTTGACACATATGTTCCTTCAGAAATGGAGGAACTTTCGTCCCCAAAGCAGGGGAGCAAAAGTTCCTCCGTCGCCTGCATCTCAATATGGCGGCCAGGAATCGAGCAAATCGAGCTCAATAAGGCTTAACGAGAACACGAAGTCTATTGTACGGAGCGACAGGAGCAGCAAATAAAAACGTTACATGAGCTTTCCGCGAACTGTATTTATTTCCGAAGCCGGCTTCCCCTGCAGGTAAAGGAACTTACGTTTCGAAAGCATGCAGTCACTCAGTCGTCTCATCGTCAGCACTGCGATGTTAAACGGAGACAACCGGCACCCAGTTCGCGCACTTTGTCGTACCTTTGCTATTCCTCGAGCCACAATTCCTTCGTCAACCGTTGCGTCAACCGCACATCACAAACGAGTGGTAAACCATTCGCCCGCAAAACCAAAAGCCGCTCTCAGAAAAAGCAAATCCGAAGCAGCCTCTTGGCTCGTTTCAGCAGCGGTAACACGAAATTATGGCGTAGCCTCGTAGCGTAACAGGAGGTTGAATCACTGGCCGCCAGATGGCACAGGGTCAAGCAGATTGATCGCAAGTAGGTTGAGGCTCGGTGGCACTAGTTTATACCCAGCCATCTTCTACAAAAATATTTTTATTTTCAGACGCCACCATTGCGCTTCGGACCCTCTATTTCCCAGGTAGACACAATACGCGTTCTACGGTACTAGCATCAGCTGAACATACACACGTAGCGCATACACATACACACAAACATCACTAGAACAGCATACGAACAGCGCCACACAACAGCACACTAACCCGATCACCACTGCCGGGCTCAGCGTTTCCGTCTTTTATACTGGTCGTTTTGAACGTCTGAAATTTTTCGGTGACTCCGTAAGCAATAAAAATATGCCTAGCATGTGGATTTTTCCAGCAATGTCATACATCTGAGGTATTTTTAATGGCTCGGGGTGAATCTCTTATTAAAAAAAAACACTCGATCATGCCGTAATTGTTTGAAAGCTAATAAATCGAGCCGCTCCAATGCGGTTCAAGCCTGAGTTTGTTTCCGCGCACGGCACTTCTAGCCAGTATTTCTATTGTAGTGTTTGTTTTCTATTTGTGCTGTTCGCGCACGGCGGCATCCATTGCCGTCTTCAATTAATCTGTATACGAGCGGATATTCCCTCAGCTGGAAGTGATGCTTCACGGGCAGAGAGATCGCTTTTCGATTAACTTGATTGCAGTCACAGCCGCGACTTGCGGCAGGTGTTTAGTGTATGCGGGAGCTGCACCCATGGCGAGCTCGAGGACGTCCCGAGCGGCTCATGCTAGCGCGCGATTCGGGGGGCGTTCTGCTCCGGGAACCGTGGTATGTTTGGACTTTGCTGGATAAGAGTTGACGCGCTGTTTTTCGATTTTACGCCTCCTTTTATGCTAAAATTTCATTGTAAATATAGTACTTTCAGTCATTATTTCGTACTGTTCAGTTGTTTCACCAGAGCGCAATCGCTCTCGAGGGCGACAGTCACATTGGCCGCTGTACGATAGGAGCTTACCGTTCAGACCAGCGTTCCAACATGATTTTCCGCACGTCGATGGACTGCACCTAATTTCTCAAGCGGTCTTAAACTTTGCAATGTAAAGGGGAATGTCAACCTGCGACACCCGCCCCCTCCGATCACGGCCGGAGCAGCGGCATCAATGCCCCGTAGGTTACGTCATCTCATCTTCGTTGTTACACCACTGATACCGCGAACCACGGTCACATCGGCTATAATTCCAGTCTTCTGTTCACACGTACAACCGCTGCCATCACGATGTTGCTGCACATGTTGCTGCCACGCAGAAATACAGAACCACGTTGAACGCATGTTGGCACTCGGCACGGGAAAACAGAACCGACTCAGCACGGAAGGCACCCAGGCAGCCGGCACGAAAACCTGCCTGCCTTGAACACAGTTCCTGCGATTTCCATAACGTCGAAAACGTCGCTACAGTTTCGCGTGGTTCCGCTGCTGTAGTTCCGCGTACCTCCCGCAATCCAGAGACGGCCCTCTTACCCAGTGTACGTAGCGCTGCTGGCACTGCTCCGGAACTTCGCTGTTTCTAGCGGCTTCATTTGTTCGTTTGAAAAATTTAGGGGTAAAAACGTCAATGCAACCGAAATGTTCTGCACGTTTGGACTAGGAGACGGATATGAACAGGCGGCCTTCGCTGCCGCTGAAGCTCAATCAACTCAACAACATTTATTTAACAACGTGCGCGACGTGCTCGAAAAACGAAACCGAAAGAAGATGCCTCCCTTCTTCTCGAGTCCCGCTTGGGGGCGCGTTAGTAGAAGGGTATGTATAATTGCGCCGCAAATATTCATACATACATACATACGGAAGACGCGCCGTTGCTACCTTTTACCTCCATTTTTCTGCAGTGAGAGTGCAGGGCGCTCAGGGCCCGGCAGTCGGAGACGGCCGAGGCAGCCGAGTTACTGAAATGTGGCCGAAGGAGGCCGAGGCCCGAAGCCCGCCGCTGTCGCAGCTGATCGCAGCCGCCCAGTGTACGTAGCAGTGTCGGCATCGTTTCGAAGCTTAGCGGTTTTGACGGATGTGTTTAAACTTCTTTCTTTGTGGTGCTCAAAAACGCCCCGGCAAAAAAAACGACTGAAGGACCGACCTCGTCTTCTTTGCCCCCTGCGTAGACGGCTTAGATGCAACCTGGGTGCCAAATCTTGTCTATCAAAGCGCGCTGATGAACCTTGTAGCAATGATATTTGTAAAGTTTTCCTTGGCGTCGGTGGATAATAAGGACTTTAATTTTCCTTCCATCGGTCTGGGTTTCTTTATGCCAGATTTTGGTAAATAAAAAAATAAAAAAACGGTCCATCCAGCCATCGAACCTTCGACCACTTGGTCAGTAGTGCGATGTTCTACCCCTGCGCCAGCTGAACAGGGAGGAACTGGACGTCCTCCTTTCATCCAAACTTCCGTTCCTCCCTTCTCTGGGCAACTTGACCACAAGAAGGAGGAACAGTCGCCGTTGCTACCTTTCTCCTCCTTTTTTCTTAGAGTGAGGTCACTCCTTTGGCAAACGGGTCACTCCTCTGATCAAATGGGCCACTCGTTTGAGCAAAGTTGGCGCACGTTTGCTCAAACCGGTGACCATGTTGCACAGACAGGTCACCGGTGACCGGCAAACCGTATCGGTTTAATCCAACGGCTCTCCGGAGCCCGTTTGATACTGAACGTACCGATCGGCGGCATGGGCGCGTCATTGCAGCCGTGGAAGCCTGTTTCCGGAAAGCCGCGGGAGCGCCGGTTTATCGGTTTAAAATCGTCCGCGTAATCCAAGTAATGATATTTATATTTTGATTGCGATGATGTTCGTTTATACTGCGACTATAATAAGCGGTTTTTTATACGTAAACGTGAGTCGTTGCCGAGCCGATATTTTTGACAGAACTTTAAAAATTTGGCGTTCTTTGTTGCCTCAATTTACTTATTCAGCTCGAATCTCCCGCGCAGAGGAAGCGACCGCGTTAAAGAATATATTTCTAGACTCCATTTCACCTCAATTCAAGACTCAACGAAGGCGCCCGAACACGTGGCTGCAAGAACATCGAGCATTGCAAGAGCAGGCCCGCCACTGCAGCAGTCAAATCACGAGCTCACGCTGGGTGCTTTTTTGGCTCGGGCGCAAGCCGAGCTTCTGGCCGACGCCATTTCCAGCGTTTCAGTTTGCTGAAATGCGCGCGTTTCGCATGCTTTGCGAGGCTGCAAACGCAGCGTGCAGTGGCAATTCGAAGAGGTGGAAAGCGCGTGTACATCGGTCGGTGCACCCTCTTCCCTAGCATTGACTGCATCGCCACAAAAAACCAACCGCAAGTTTTATTTTTATATATATAGAATGCATGAGGAGAGGGTTGGGGGGGGGTGTCCTTGTGTCCTGCGCCTTGACCTCGCCATAGCCCCATTTCCTCCCTCTGGTCAGCTCTGTCACGTGACCAGAGAGAGGGGAGGCATGCTACCACGCTGATCGGTGTTTGCCACATTGGGCAATATCCTTGGCCGAATTGGGCTACCTTTTTTTCTCTAGGTGGCCGTCAGAATTTCGTGGTTGGTTATGTGGCTATTTTTGGGCTATTCCTAAGGGTGCGATCGAACTCTTGTCGAACCTCAGGTTCGACCTTGATCGAACTTTGAGGTTCGACTAGTTAATTTTCGAACTTCGTAATCAGTTTCCGAAAGATAACTTGTTTCTCTTTTGGCTAGTCAAGAGCAGAAAGAGGAAGGAGAAAGGCATCAATCTTCTACAAACTTCGGGGTTTTCCAATGTGCAGAGAAACAATGCACTGCAGAGTTCAAGCGGTCTCCCCTCAGGCAGAGTGGAATAAATCAAACAAACATATCGCACTATTACCACAGGCTCGGTAGCGCGTATTCTAACCCGAACGTAGACTGAGACTCTCCAGACGCAGCTTTGGCGCCCATTGTGAAAATGTTTAGGCCTCGCCCACCCAAGAAACAAGACAACACAATCAAAAATAGCGTGAACCGGAACGGGGGCACTATATTCTACACAAGGAAAAATACACGAGTGGGTTAATGGTGAAGAACCTTAGAAATTGGGGTTCTGGTTTTAAACTCCATGTGTTCTGAGAGTTCTGCTTCTGTATTCGCTTCTTTTACTGTATGATCATAGCTCCCGGGCTTCATAATACAGCTGTCTTTGTGTGTTTTGTACTTCTGAAGACGTACGAAGGATGGGTCATTGTTTGTACAAATTTTCATCCCTCCAAAGCTTCTTTTTTATCAAGTGACATAATGTACACAAAAAGTGGCGCATCTTAGCGTTGATAAATAGAATGTAACGTGTTTTGTACGTGTATGGAAAATTGTCAATAAAAGGCTTAAAAATCATTTTTTTAGTCTTGGCTTTTTTGGGCTATATTTTTTTTGCGTCTTTGGCTATATTTGGGCTATACTTCCCAGCCGTTTGGCGGTTTCTTGGTGGGAGCCATCTGGCAACACTGACGCTGATACGCATAGTCAGATCCGGAAACACGCGTGCCCATTGGCAGTCGCTTTTTTCTTTCTCTGCTTGTTTTCCGTTGCAACTCGCTTGTCCTGCCTGCTTCGATCTGCCTCCTTTCCCTGCGATCTTATTAAAATGTCTCTCGAAAACGTATGGGATGTCCACCAAATGTTTGAAAAGTCTATAGCGACCCTAACGGTCAGCACAAGCCGGTCTACAAAAGAAGATAAAGAAAAGGCGGGGCTCGCGCGGCGCGGGCACATAAACGCAGTTCGAATCCTACCGCTGTCTGTACTGGTCGCTCTCATTCCAGCTCCTACAGATTTGGTGACCCGGTATCGGACTCACGCCTTCCACCCTGCTGCTGTTTCCATGGCTCACGCCGGCCCATCAAACGTTCCTCACGGCGACGCCCTCCTCACGGCAACGATCCAAAACATTCGGCTTCCGCCTTTTTGGTCCAAAAATCCCCGAGTATGGCTCATGCAAGTCGAGGCACAGTTCCGTCTCCGGCACATCACCAGCCAAGAGACGAAATACCTTCACACCGTCTCCTCCTTGCCAGCCGACGTAGCCGAGGAACTGGCCGACATTCTCTCCACTCCGGATCCGGTCAGCCCCTTCGACCAACTGAAGGCCGCCATTCTTGACCGCAAGACCGAGTCGGAGCGCAGCAGGCTTCAGCAACTCCTTAACACCGAGGAGCTCGGTGACAGACGACCGTCCCAGCTTCTCCACCGAATGCGTCAGCTGCTGGGAACCCAGAACCAAGACCCCAACAACCACCTCCTGCGTGAGTTGTTTTTACAACGGCTCCCATCGACCATGGTCCCGGTTCTGGCGGCCGCGGAAGACATGTCGCTCGACAAGCTCGCTGAGCTTGCCGACCGTGTCGCCGACTACTCGCGTGCCCCTGGCATCAGCGCTGTCGCCAATAGAACGCCCGCAACAACATCAGAGGACTCTAGACTGTCGCGCCTTGAGGACCGTATCGAGGCCCTGAGTCATCAGCTTGCCACCCTTGCACCTTTGACGCGGCATCGCCAACCACGGTTCCGCTCCCGTCGACGCTCGGGCTCTCGCTCCCGTTCCCTGGAGCGCACTCCCTCCAACACAGGTGAGGACGACACTACCTCGGGTGTGTGCTGGTACCATCGTACCTTCGGAAACGCTGCCCGCAAGTGCACCCTACCTTGCTCTAGGGCGGGAAACTAGATGACCGGGCACTGACGGCGGCAAGCGGCACCGGTCAACAGGAAAGCCGCCTCTTTTACGTCGTAGACAGGGTAGCTGGCCATCGCTTCCTTGTCGACACTGGAGCCGAGGTCAGCGTACTACCGGCCTCTTCTGTGGACCGACAACGCAAGCAAAAGACCTCCCCGCTCCAGGCGATCAACAATTCACCCATCGCCACCTACGGTCAGCGGTCCGTCACACTCAACCTCGGACTGCGCCGCACATTTCGGTGGCTATTCATTGTCGCCGATATCAAGCAGGCTATCCTGGGCGCTGACTTTCTCAGCTTTTACAACCTTGCCGTAGACATTCATTCACGGCGCCTCATTGATTTGACCACACACCTCTCTGTAAATGGCGTGCTCTCAACCACCACGACGACAGCCATTCGCGCGTTTTCGCCGTCGTCAGATTACGAGAAAATTCTTGCGAATTTCCCGAACATCACGAGACCGCACACACGAGAGTCGCCGGTGAAACACACCATCACCCACCACATCGCTACCTCTGGCCCTCCCGTTTTCGCGCGTCCTCGCCGACTGTCTGGAGAACGCCTCGCCATCGCTCGTCGCGAGTTCGAGCACATGCTCGAACTTGGAATCGTTCGTCCATCGTCGAGTAACTGGGCATCACCTCTTCACATGGTCGCCAAGAAAGATGCAGGTGACTGGAGACCATGTGGTGATTATCGCGCCTTGAACGCCAAGACTCAACCTGACAGATACCCACTGCCTCACATACAAGACTTCACCGCGAATCTGGCTGGATGCCAGATCTTCTCCAAGATCGACTTGGTGAAGGCATACCACCAGATTCCGGTGGAGCCTGCAGACATCCCAAAGACCGCCATCGTTACACCTTTTGGCCTCTTTGAATATGTGAGAATGCCATTTGGCTTGCGGAATGCCGCCCAGACTTTCCAACGCACCATCAACGAGGTGACGCGCGGCCTAGATTTCGTATTCGCTTACCTAGACGATATTTTGGTCGCCAGCGCATCGAAGAAAGAACATGAGCAACATCTGAGCGCCCTTTTTACCCGGCTTGACGACTACGGTTTGGTCATCAACCCCAACAAATGTCTTTTCGGCGTGACCAACATCGAATTCCTGGGCCACCTCGTCACCCCACAAGGCATCAAGCCTTTAGAGACCAAAGTCACCGCCATTCGTGACTTTCCTCAACCAACATCTCTAAAAAAGTTGCGTGAATTCTTGGGCCTACTGAACTTCCATCGTCGGTTCCTGCCGAAGTGTGCTGAGTTACTAAAACCCCTAACTGACCTGCTCGCCACCAAAAAGGAAGCCTCGGCGTCTCTGAATTGGAGCGAAAGTGCAGCGTCTGCCTTTTCGTTAGCGAAACAGGCACTTGTTGACGCCGCAATGCTCACCCACCCTGCCCCAGACGCGCCACTCCGACTCCTCACAGACGCATCAAACGTAGCTGTCGGCGCGGTTCTTCAACAGAACGTTTCTGGCTGGCAGCCGCTCGGTTTTTTTTCACACAAACTCAAAGACGCTGAACAGAAGTATAGTACCTTCGCACGGGAACTTCTAGCAGTGTATCTGTCCATCAAACACTTTCGCCACTTCATCGAGGGCCGGGACTTTTACGTTCTCACCGATCATAAGCCCCTGACATTTGTGTTCCATCGAAACCACACCGACTACACCGCGCGTGAAATCCGGCACCTCTGCTTTATCTCAGAGTTTACCGTCGATCTCCGACATGTCAGCGGCCAGGAAAATACTGCTGCTGACGCACTCTCTCGCGTAGCAAACATTAATTCAGCTCAACATCCAGTGGATTTTGAAGAGCTAGCAGCCGCTCAAGACGATGACCCCGAGCTACAACGCCTTCGTGACTCTTCTGCATCTCTCAAGTTCGCTGACATTCCTCTACCTCTTTCTCCAACAACCGTCACTTGCGAGACGTCAACCGGCGTTTCACGCCCGTTTGTACCACCAACGTTTCGTCGGACTCTGTTCGACCACTTGCACAACAAAAGCCACCCGGGAATCCGTGCTTCACAAAAATTGATTACCGCTCGCTTCTTTTGGCCGAACATGAATGCGGATGTCCGCCGCTGGTCTCGAAATTGCCTTAAATGCCAGCGCGTCAAGATCATCCGACACACCATCACCCCAACCTCACCATTTCGCCCACCAGACTCGAGGTTCGCTCATGTCCACCTCGACTTAGTTGGACCTCTTCCTTCATCCCGAGGTGCCTGTTATCTGCTGACTTGCGTGGACCGGTTCACTCGGTGGCCCGAGGCAATCCCTGTCCCCGACATGACAGCAGAGACAGTCGCGAAAGCCTTCCTCGACGGCTGGGTGTCGCGTTTCGGCTGTCCTACAGTCGTAACTACCGACAGAGGACGACAGTTCCAGTCCGCCCTTTTCGCGGCTTTTGTCTCCA
This sequence comes from Ixodes ricinus, assembly GCA_037355805.1. Classification (NCBI taxonomy): domain Eukaryota; kingdom Metazoa; phylum Arthropoda; class Arachnida; order Ixodida; family Ixodidae; genus Ixodes; species Ixodes ricinus. The sequence continues at coordinate 13,028 of JAZHYW010016439.1, forward strand.
TCCTGGGCGTCCGACACATTCATACCACCGCCTATCATCCATCAGCTAATGGCATGGTGGAACGACTCCACAGGCAGTTGAAGGCAGCCCTCGCCACCTACGAGCCGCGCGAACGTTGGGCCGACCATCTCCCCCTCGTCCTCCTGGGCCTTCGCTCGGCGCTCAAGGCCGACCTCGGCTGTACAACAGCTGAGCTTGTATATGGTTCCCCATTGCGCCTCCCTGGAGACTTTTTCTCTCCAACGTCCCCCGACTCTCAGCACGAACCAAGCAGTTATGTCGCAGACCTTCGACAAACCATTCGTGAGCTGCGACCAGTTCTTCCCGCTCAGAGGAATCCTCAACACATTTTCATGAGCCAAGACCTTGAGTCGTGCACCCACGTCTTCATACGGCGCGATCGTATTCGTCGACCTCTTACACCAGCTTACGATGGACCTTTCAAAGTGCTCGCTCGCCAGGTCAAGACCTACACCCTCGACATCAACGGTCATCATGACGTTGTTGCTATAGACCGCGTCAAACCGGCCTACCTGGACACTGCCCTGCCTACGCCCGCCTCTGCCATTACCACCCCACTGCCAACTTCGGCGTCTGCACCTAGACCCCAGCGCGTCACTTGGGCTCCTCCGGCATCCATCGCTCTACAGGGGGAGCCTTATAGCGACCCTCACGGTCAGCACAAGCCGGTCTACAAAAGAAGATAAAGAAAAGGCGGGGCTCGCGCGGCGCGGGCACATAAACGCAGTTCGAATCCTACCGCTGTCTGTACTGGTCGCTCTCATTCCAGCTCCTACAAGTCCTACGCGTATATTGGCAACAAACGATTCTTCAAAGAAGTCAGGAATTCTTGCGGTTCGGTTGGGTTCCTCAAATGACGGCTTGTGCGCCGCATCGTGTTAAAACTTCAAGGAGCCTTCCATCTCGTTTTAGTGTGTTGTGGGTGTCCTGCTTTGACCGTGTCGACATTTATCTCGAGTGCGCTGTTATTATGGTAAGTGCATTCCTACATACTTGTTGGCAACGATTGACCGTTTTTCTACGGGTACACGTCAAGATTATCCATAGAATTATGCAGCGTCTGTTCTCGCGCAGCCGGGCGAATAATTTTTCCGAAAGTCCGCCATTATAGCCTAAATTTACTTCAGTTCCTTTTTGCTTTGCAATCTTCTCAGTTGTATAAAATCTTATAGTGCCTCTTCACATTTCGGAGATCGCTTGCACGTTTGTACTTGTCAATGGAATAGGCTGTAAAAAGCTTTTATGAGAATTGAATACTATTTTTGTCTGTTTTCCCGCCCATTTGCAAGCACCTGCGCGAGCAAATTTTTTTACGTGTTTCCTCCCTGTTATAATTAGGCTGATGAGTTTCGGGATGTCTTAAATAAGTTTAAGATAACCAACCATGCGGACGATACCCAATTAGGGCTAGCAAATAATTTGCCTATCTGAATGGCGCGTTCAAATGTGTGGTAACGTGGCTGGTCGAACGGGCACCCGTATCGAACAAGCACCCGTATCAAACGAGTACCCGTATCCCATAATCACGATTGAACAATACAGATCGACAAGTTTGGCACCCGTTTAATTCAAACGGGTCGATCGGTTTGTCACCCGTTTGAATTTCAAATTGTTTTTTTTTCGGTAGGGAGAACCGTAGAAGAGAGATTGCCGGAGAGTGCGTACGCCGGTTTGCAAGGAAATCAGAGCTCTCGTTGGTTGCCTGAAACTTCAAGCCTGTAGCCTCTGGAAGGCTATTTGGCAACCCATCTTAACCTTACAGCAACCACCGTTGTTGCCATTAGCGAGGTTTGCTCTTCCGGTTGTCCAAGAAGATCCAAGTCCACCCAGGAGTCAGTCATTATCACTGTCTCCTTGCTTGTGTTGCAAGCAGCGATTCCAATGCCTTGAAATGGCTTCCAACTCCGCTGTAGTTAAATTTGTGGCAACATTTAGCCTAACAGCAGCAGAGGCTCTAATCGGCAGGTATGTTTAGAACGGTTTCAAGTGACGTGTTTCCTGCTCAAAACCTCGCCGGAGGCCATGGTGCTGAACGATGCCGGTCTATGTGCAGAAGAAATGCTTTTTAGTTGCTTTTTTCATATAACCCGAGTGCGTTCAAGTCGAGGTGTACCTGTATTCGGACTTAAGACAAGCTCGCTATTGTCAAGGCGACCCGCCGGCGGCGTCAATCGCCCCGGTGAACGACGTCTTTGGGGCGATCCCAAAAGCAGAGTAAGAAAAGATGTTTGCGTCCCTAATACATATCCGGTCATATTTACTGTGTCCTATCGTAAACTGAACCACATGCCATGCTTGCGAATTTTACAAGTACCGAACGCGGCACCAATAACCGATTGTCCGCATCCAAGCAGACGAGTAAAGTGGCGGATGATGTTCATCTACACGGCGGGGCGCGGCATACCGGAAGTAAGAGGGCATTTTGTGACCCTGACCTATACTGCGGTCGTGGCCGTTCTTCTTCTTGGACTTGCGGAACCATCTGTGAAGACTTGCAGTCATGCGGCATATACTGTATTAAAGCGCTCTGAACGAGCCGGCTGGTTACAGCACAAGAAAATGCTGCCTTGCTTTTTATGTCGGGAGAGTTTTATCAATATGCAACGGGATCTCGAATTGGGGCTCGAGGATAGGAGTGATGTCCCCATCTGATCCGAGGAAGTCTAGGGACATGTTGTTGCGATATTCAAATCTAGAGTTAGGTCGGGGAAAGGGGTGTTGCATGGTGCGGCTATGGAATCAATACAACATTGTTAAGTTGAATAAAACACCTAGTAAAATTATACGTTACGACACACAAACAAAAATAGTTGTTAGAAATATATTAGAAACCCGTATACGCATAAATGGGATTTCACTTATTCATTTAAAGAAAAGAGCTCTTATGGCTGAGCGAAAGTAATCGGAGCTTTTTCGTGAAAGAATGGAGTGGGGCAGCCCGTTCCTCTCAACAATCGTCTGGGGAAAAAAGGAGTGGTTAAATGTGTTTCTGCTACCAAGGTAAATGGGCGATTTTCCGGAAATCGCTGAGTCGGAAAGATGAACTGAGGAAAGGATGCAGTAGTGCTAGTGACATAGCTAGGCGATCCGGCACCATGGGCCCTTATATCTTTCGTAGCACCCACCGCCCCCTATTCATTCCCCGAGATCGCAACCAACAACCACTAAAGGGGGGGGGGATACCGGGTGCTGCAAGAGGTGCCCCCCTTCCCCCACCCCCCTCCCCATTTCTACTCCACTGAGTAGTGCGTTGCCGGAGCGTAGGATGATGGTAGAAGATTTTGTGAAGGTTTCTCTGCAACGAGCGCTGACAAGTTTCCAGGGTATCATGGACCCTTTGCTGAATATAATTTACGTCTTGTCACAATCTCGATTTCTTCACAGACCCCCGATAACAGACTGCGAATATTCGTTTGCAGCGTCTTTGACTTTAACAAGTAAGTATACTACTCTTGTGCAAAATGCTCAATGAGTGCAAAAATACCAATTTGTACTATTAGAAAAACTAGGCGGAGGGGCCAATTAAAACGAACATTTGGAGGGCCACATGGTTAACGGTACTAGATTAAAGTCAGTTCAAAAGCTTCCTAGAATGCATGCTAGAACGCCTGGTGTCATGACGTGTCCGCTCGGTGGCGCTTGCCGCGCTATCAGCCCGCCCTAAGACGGAAGAGCCGGAACTGATGGAACGTTGGGTACACATTGCCTGCGGTGGAAAAAGAATCTATGGTAATATTTTATGGCAAACATACAGTTTGCGGCAAAAGATAGTCGTTTGAAAAAGGTCCTTCCCTGTTCCCAGTGGAGGCTTTGTCGCTGGTGGGGCGTAACGCTATCCGTCCGTGCCCGCCCGCGTGAAGGCGACAGAGAAGAACCGTTTTCAAATGCAGCTCTTCCTTGGAGCTTGCCAGCTGATAGATCTCAGAAAGTTGGGCACGTTCTCCCTCTAATCAAAGCAAACAAGGGCGTCGTCTGCTCCTCGCCTAGGGCCCTACGCGTCGCTTCGACGTTCGAACGCAAACCCTCCGCGAAGAACAGGCAACGCTCTTGTTCACGGTGATCAGAAGGGGACAATAGGTATAGACAAGGGCAGCTAGCCTTTGCGTCTACCCACTATCCTTGGAGTCAGAGCTCGATGCTTTTACAGTGTATTCCGGGTTCCGGGCGCCGGAGGACGCCAACTGCTGGCGTGTCGTGTGACGGCATCGCAGTGACGTGTTGCTGCCTCCGCTAGCCGCATTCGAAGATGATTGAATTTCAACTTTCGAGGCTCTGAAAAGGGCCAAATCCTCCCCAAATAACAAAGCCGTAATGATGAATATTAGCGTTACAACAAGAAAGGCCCACATATAAGTCAAAGATTGAACAGGAGAGGTGCCCGAACGTTCGGCTGGAATTTGTGTTCAACCGGTGAGAACAACGGTTAAAGCCGGACGATGACACAGCTGTCGTGTTCGATTTGTGCCCTACCTGGGCCTTCCGTTTCTACGCCTACAATGGAACATTACCCCGACAGCTCGCCAGGGGAACGCATAACTTGGCCTGAAGTTTTGCAATCCCAGGTGCATAAAGTGGTCGTTAGGTGGTGGCAAAGTACTCTTTTTTTCTTGCGGTTTTACGGCTTTTCGTTGGTTCTTCACATAATTGCGAAAGTGCCAAAAAACGAGCGTCCAGAAATGCCACGAATCAACCATACAACACGCAGTTAATAATCATCTGATTACTTTTGAAGTACTAACAATTACTTGTGACCGTTACCGTTTCGCTCCCTTTCAGAATGGCACCCTTTGTTTTTACGAGTGTTTTAACCGGGAGTCCTCGAGTCAAGTACCCGACAGAAGGATGGTTTACCAAAATTGGTTGATTAAGAAGAGGAGTAGTTTATAGATAGGTTTTCATGTTTCTTTGTTTTATATTTCGTCAAATTCGGAGGGTGTTTTTTGGAATTACTGTTTGACGGAAATTCGGACTTTAAGGACGTTTATTTTTCCTTGATTTTCGCTTCTCCGAAATTCGGAGTTTAATTTCGCCGTGTGTTGTATATATATATATATATATATATATATATATATATATATATATATATATATATATATATATATATATATATATATATATATATATATATATTTATATATATTGTGAGGGAGCTCAAGGACAACACCCACTTCTTCTTCATTATGATCATCATCACTGCCGTTCCCAATTATGCTAGATTCACTTTCT
>JAZHYW010016441.1:0-29796 GCA_037355805.1 Ixodes ricinus
TATATATATATATATATATATATATATATATAACTTATCGGTGTGCAGAATATCTTTAGATCGTAATAAATGGCCAAATTTGTGAAAGAATCAAATCGAGTTGATGACGGATTCAACCAGTTTCCACATTAGTATGTTTTGGTATGATAAATATGAGTTGTAGTTTTATGGAAGCGACGATTTGCTGATTGTAAGACTTGAGCTATTACATATTTTTTTATTCGAAATATGCGATGGACCTTTCCCCCTCCTCCATCCCCCTTTTCTGCCCAAACAAAACGAATTTGGTCGAATTCAGATGAAACGGTCCTATTACTAAGATTGGTCTGCAATAACAAGCAAGAAAAAAGAATATAACGAGTACTAACAAATTATTTTAACAGGAACTGGTGAGTTCGGCTGGGGCGGTAAGACAAAGTTCCATTTAGATGCCGTGGTTCGAAACATGCGTGCATCTTTGGAGACTATCAAGTCGGCAACGGTGATTCCTCAAATTTTCTAACGCGCAGGCCTTCGACGAATTCCTCAAGACCAAGCGAGCTGCGCACCGCCGAATGTTGCACGTCGCCGTCGCTGCTTGGACGGAACCTGGTCATGTAGCATCAGCTCCGCTTCTCCTTGCAACTGCTGTAAATTCGGGAGGGTAAGCATATTTCTCGAGTCACGTATGCAAAGCTGCATGCTGGGCAGTGCTGGCGATAAAGGTTTAGTTCAGTTGTGGAACTTCGGATAGACGATATACAACGGAGGCACTCCGAAAACTTCTCCGCTGTGGTGGGGCTGTCGGCGCATTTGGAACGCGTTATAGTGTGCTAGCTCTTCCGTATTGTCTGCTACCTTCTCCTTGACGTCGTCGTGTTTCTTCCACCCAGTCTCAGGTGGTCTAACAAAATGGTAAACTTACATCAGCTCGCCTGCGTTCTAACTGTATCTCCTGCTGTTTAATTTTGTTTTAAATTTATATATATATAATCCTTCAAATTGGGAAGAACGAGCTTGTAACATACGTTCCTTCAGAAAGAAAGGAACGTTTGTCCCTAGAATCAGGGTAGTTAAGTTGTCTCTTTTATCTGCATCTCATTATGACGGCCCCAAATCAAGCGAATGGAGCTCAGTAAGGCTCAACGAGATCTTTACTTAATATTGCCGGTCACTACATATATTGTCGGACAAGCAAATACCTCGGGATACTGGCGTCGACCCAGTGTTTGAAATTACAGGTCGCAACAAATATAGTCAGCTGCTTCGCACCCATCCAAACAAGTCACCGCTTTCAAAGCAAAACAAGCAAAAAAAAAAACACGAGGTTTTTGACGAAATGCATTTATTCACGAACCGAGCTTCTTGCGCATGTAAGGAAACGTGTGTTTCCAACGCAAACGCTCAGTCTTCTCGTTCTCAACACTGCGATGTTAAATGGAAACAACCGAAACGTACCGCTTCGGACACTTTACCTTCTTACCTTTCTTATTCCTTGAGTCACAATTCCTTTGTAGGGTACCGCCTAATTCATTGTCAACAAAAGTATATTTTGTTTGGTCTCTTCGCCATTGCACTTCGGTCACCTTTATCATATCCGCATGTACGTATATTACGGGTATCACGACACACAATAGCATCAGCTGAACATCATATACAACAAGAGCATACACATACCCAGCACATACGGATATCAACATAAACGCACACTACCCCGATTTTTTAATTCGGAACACTGCGCTTCCACCTTCAATTGGTAAGTTCAAGGAAATATAGGGGCACTGAAGAAATCAAAGATGGCGGTCAAGATGGAGATCGGGTTATCCACGGAAATTGTAATCCAATGAGATGAACTTGCTTTGCGACACAAAAAAATAAAACCTGTGAGATCGACTTTAAAATCTTATTTCACAATTTCATATGAATAGTCAGCTAATCGATCATCTGACGGCCAATAGTAGGTGCAGGTAAGCGCAACGCAAGGTGGAATACAATCGGCACTGACGCGATGGAAAACAGCTATCGTTTAGCTCCGGGTATTTTGGTTCTGCAAGATCGACTAGTCTTTCTACACGAAATGTGATGCAATGGACAGTCATTTCATTTATGGCGCACGGGCGAAAAAATAAGAGACACGATCCCATTGATACGTAGCTATTCAGGTGTACGCTCGTGTATTAGATATAAAACGAGGCAACGCTGCGTTAACTGAGATTTTTTTGGTGTATGTTTATCGCCAACAAACAATGCGGCAGAAGTCAACAAGCAGCTGGGGAAATCTCGCGAGACGAGCGAACGCATATTGACCCATGCCCTGTTTGGGCAGTGCCGGTAGGGTTCTGAAACTGCAAACGAACCAACCAGACCAGTGGGCAAGGTTCACGAGCGAATAAGTAAACATGGTCCAAACATTTTGTTCCCTCGCGTACTGCAATATGGTGGACCAAAACTGGGTCGCTGCATTGTCACTCTTCAAAAACGATAACCTCTACAGAAATCCGAATTATTCGTTTATATTGCTTAATAATTGTAATATTGCACATATCTTTGTGCATAACACACAACAACAATTGTCCAAATATGAAAATGTTATGCAATTTATTTCCCGGTTCAAAAATATCGAGGACACAGTTCATGAATTCCTAAACCTTTATTGGACGTCAAGCAGCATAATTTGATGTCGGTATTAGCGAGCGAACTTAAGACGCAACAGCGATCGCTCAATCGTCACTTCGACCTATATATTTCGGCCTTCATCATACACATATATATATATATATATATATATATATATATATATATATATATATATATATATACTTGGTGAAGGTTTACAAATGCTTTCGTTGATATTGATATATAGGCAAAATTAAGGAGCGCAGGCACAGCGGCCCTGGGATGATACAAATAAATATATCTAATTTAATGGCGAATTAAGAATCATCACGCAGAAAAAAAGAGTAAACTGCCGAAAACTGTTTTATTAGTTTACAAGAACAATGGAAAGCTAGACACAAGACCGCTAGATACGCGTGTAGTGATAACATTTTGTTGATAGATTCGGGACAATGAAAAAGAGGAAACAAAGGTGGAGAAAAGGGATGGTCGCCATTGCTTGGCACCAGTCTCTGCCGTTTTTTAACCTTTATTTACAATTTAAACAACCCTACATTGGTGACGAGGCAGTTGCCGACTGTCTCTATGCGCAACTCCGGCAAGTAAGCACCTTCCACATCCTGAGCACACTGCTGCCGCGCCAAACCTTGATAACTTCATAAATAAGCCTCGTATAATCACCGATCATGACTCTGATTCCGACTCTTTTGCCCCCATTGATTTGGACGCCACCAAAGAAAGCAACATCAGCTCGGAATAGCAAAAATGGTTAGCTCTGCTTTGAAAGGTTCCTCGTGTTTCGATGTAAAAGACAATGCTCGCCAACAATCACTTCTACTCCGCTATGGCGGAGAACGGGTCTACGACATCTCCGAGATCCTCCGTCACCAACAAATTGGCTCAACGTCAAGCCAGGCGTCGATCATCCAGCTTATCATCCAGACCACCCGCTAGCAGTAATCCCTACCAAGTTCCCAAAGGCCAGCTTAACGCCTACTTCAACCCCCGCACGAACACGGCGCTTGAGATGTTTTCATTTTCGCCAGGCCAGAAAACTAGAGACCGAATTCATAGGCCGATTCTGCGTCCGACTTTGACTTCTTGCTCGTCACTGCGAGTTCACAAACACTTACGTCGAAATCAAGAACCAGATGATCTTCGCAAACAATGTCATTACGCCTGAGATGTGATGCTCCCAGGATAGACTTGGACCTGTCATTACTTTTAATGCACGCCCGTGTTCTTGAAGATGTTAATCGAGCAACAACAGCCATGGACGAATTGACTGGTGCAACAGTTCAGGCTGTCCCTAAGAAACATCGCAACGCCTCGGGGAATTTTCGGCCATGAAATGACGAACGATTTCTTCACTTCTCTACATATCTAAAGGCGGGACGTTGCTCGCAACAACATACGTACCCATTCCTGTCCCAGTGCTTTTACTGTGGTAGTAACTGGCCCTTGAGTGAGGGCAAGGAAATCGCCCTGCAAGATCATCCTGCTGCGGAACATGTGGCAGGAGGGGCCACTAAAGCAAGCTCTGCAAATCAGCACAGAGACCCACATTTCAGATCTTGAATGAATCTGACTCCGAAGAGAGCGTATACGCCGTGGGAAGTGTCTCACATATATCTGAACGATGTCTCCCACAAACCTGTATAAATGTCAGCAACCCCCTGTGAACATATTAATTGAGACAGACGGATCAGTATCAGCCGTCGCGGACCCTCACCCTAACAAAACCTGGTACAGCCGCTAAGCTTCAAAAGGCAGAAGTTTGAATCTACTGGTACGGGTCTGAGCACCCCCTTACCCATCATTGGAGCATCTCAATGACGCGTTATCTCACAGAGATAGCCACACAACTAAAGACCTATTTGTAATGGAAGGTACCGTAAAATCACTGCTAAGCTTCGCGGCTGCCGGCAGACTACGTTTTATAAAAATAACATGTTCCGTCGAACTCACCACACCGATGTGTCTCCAAGGCCTGCTGGGACACCATCCATTTATTTTCCTGATTTGTGTGACGGCGTTGGAAAACTCAAGAATTTTCAAGTACATCTTCGTAATGATGAAAACGTCCTTCCGGTTGCACAACTACACCGGCGCATCCCGTTTGCTCTGCGAAGCAAAGTGGAAGAGAAGATCGAGCAGATGCTTGTAGTTGAAATTGTTGGAGAAGCATCAGGATCCTCTTCATGGATATCTCCAGTCGTAATTGGGCCAAAACCACGAAACACGAAGGAGATTCAATTATGCATTGACATGAGATGCGCAAATCGCGCAATCCTTCGTGAGTGACATGTTTGCCCCCCCCCTTTGATGACATCATAGCAGCGTTTAATGAGGCAAAACTTTTCACGAAACTGGACTTAAAAGACGAATACCATCAACTAGAACATCACAAGGACTCTAGAGTAACTACTACCTTTGCTATTCACAACAAACTTTTCCGCTACAAATGACTCATGTGTTTTATTAAAGCATCAGCCGCAATCTTCCAGAAGACCATTAGACAAGATCTATATGAAATATATTATGTGCTAAACATCAGGTATGGCATACTCATATTTGACAAGACGAAAGACCACAACCATGCTCTAGAGTCTACACTCCAGATATTTAAAGTGTGGCCTCATGGTTAACCACAAAAATGCCTCTTCGCATATAAAGGTATCTGCTTCTTTGGGCACATCTTCTCGGTTTCCGGCAACACAGCAAACCCTAAAACAATGGAAGCATTAAAAAATACATTCGTCCCTACCAATGCACATAAAGTGCGAAGCCTTCTTGGCAATGTCAACTACTGTGGGCGCTTCTTACTCTAACATTGCTTACCTCTCACACCCGCTTAGACTTCCCACTAAAGACGATGCTAAATGGGAATGCGGCCCAGAGGAACAAGCTGTATTGTAGGCCCTGAAAGAAAACATCTCTGTAGTTCATAACCTCGCTTTTTGATGGCACAAAAGAGATCATCCTAACGGTTGACACGTCTCCTATCGGCCTCGGTGCCATCCTAGCTCAGAAAGGAGGCATGAGTACTGGGATCGTCGCCTATGCCAGTCGCGCTTGACTCCACACAGTACCCTGGTACTCCCAGACCGACCCTGAACCGCTTGGCAGTAGCCGTGGAGAACAGAACATGTTCATCTCTACTTTATGGCAACGTATTCTTCTTACGCACAGACAACAAACCACTTGTCTCTATCCTCACCAATCCTCGAGCTTCTCCATCTTCACGAATGGAGCATGTCGCTTTGAGGATATAAGAGTGACGTGCGGTGTGTTCGAAAGCGAACGGAGAAGAAAACTGACGTCCGGCTCAGAGCTTAGACAAAAGTGTAGACAAAAGGCATATATTCTCTTATTTCTCGCGGCTCCCGAGGCCACGAGGTAGCGTGAGCTGGCGTGCTCACCGGCACCCTGCTCGGCGCAGTGGAGCCTCGGTTGCTTTTAATCTGGAGGTACATTTCACTCGAGTGTTTTCTACAACCCGTGTGGTTGTGCCACCTGTCGGCTCTGCTACAACAATATAATTATAAATGTTTAACACACATGTAGAATTAGCAACCTTCCAAACTACCTGTCTCGCCACCCCTCGCCGAACAACCCTGCTGATGCTAATCTGGCTCGCACCACCGATGCATATGTCAACTTCATTGAAAAGTCATGACTAGTGCGGAAGTGGTTGCAGCCACCGCTGCCGATCCACATACATAGCAAGTAATTTTTGCCTTCAAGAATGCTACCAACTGGAGCAATCCAGCGCTGAGAAATGTTGCATTAATGCAACATGAGCTCTCACTAACAGACAGCGGTCTACTGCTGAAAAGTAACTGCATTGTCCTACCTGCCGCTCTCTATCAACGAGCAATGTACCTTGCACATGCTGGACACCAGGAGACAACCAAAACAAAAGCTCTTATGAAGCAAAAGGTTTGGTTTCCACAAGCTAGACAACATGGTGCAGGAAACTCTAAAGAACTGCAAGGCATGCCAGGCCACTATCAAGCACCCGACAAGCTTAACCCGTCGCTATTCCAGCAAAACCCAAGCAGGCTTGGAAAGCCCTCTCACTTGATTTTGGAGGACCGTTCCCTAACGAAAAATATGTAGTGGTCCTAATAGATGATGCTTCACGATATCATATTATGAATATAATATCGTCACTCGTGGCCCCAACAGTAACTAACAATCTTATGAAGATCTTTAGTATTTTCGGAATCCCGAAAACCATCAAGACGGACAATGGACCTACATTCCAAAGCCGAAAATTTCAAAACTTCTCCTCAGTCATTAAGATTCTGCCATCACCGCACTACACGGCGTAGCTACAGGCTGAAGGCGAAGTTGAGCGGTCCAGGCGCACGCTCAAGAGATTCATGCGAGCCACGACACTGGAAAACAACACAAGGACCGCCAAGTTAAGTACGTTTTTAATGGCAACTTAGGGCAACTCCTTACCTCGACAACAAAACAAACACCCTTCGCTACATTTGGGACGACCCATGGGCTACCTGCCTCCAGATTTAACGGACAAAAACAACGCTGAACAGCAGATGTGGCGACACATAAATCTTACAAATCGAAAAAACTCAAGCTCTACGCAAATGAGCACAGACACTCGAGAACTCCGTCTCAAGATCGGAGCTATTTTTATCTGCAATCAAAACCAGAACAATAAGCTGACTCATCCGTATGACCCCCTGTTGTACACAGACACCGAGATCAACGGAGCACGAACTACTGCACGCAGGGTTCAAACAACAATCACTAGGAACTCTGGCATCTTTAAACCTTTTCCTGCTAGAACAAATTCAAGTAAAAATGATGAAACAGATGACACAAATGCCACATTGTTTACCACCAACCCATACGCAAATTAACGCTGACAACACGCCTCAAGAACAACAAAGCTCCTGTACCCGATGAACGCCTTGACGTGTTGGAGGAAAAGAGAGCAAATGCCCGCTGAAGCACAGGGTCAGCTCAGGTGCGGGACGACCAGTTCTGTACAAGACGCCCACCAGACAGACTCAGAGACTACCTGTAACTAACCACACCTTATTTCTACCAAATTTCCCTCTCTTTTTGGGTGGTGTAAGGGTGGGTAACTTAGTGATGGGGTTTCGTTGAGAGATTCCGGACATGTAAGAGGAGGAAATAATGTTGGAAACCAGGGATGGTCGCCATCGCTTGGCTCCAGTCTCTGCCGCTTCTGACATTTATTTACCACTTTAAATCTACAACGCAGAAAAGATACTGTAAAATTGACAAAATAAAAGTCAAAGTTAAACACAAGCACTTGCAAAATAAATTATCCAATAGAAAATAAAATAAAGAAAAAATAAAGATAAAAAAGGAACCTGACATCAGGTCGCTTTCTTATTTTTACTTTTGTTTTTGTCGCAGGGCCTTGTAAACCTGATACGGGAGCCGAGAAAACAGGAGTCTTATCTTTTAGAGGTCTGTAGGTGCTGGACAGGAGAAACAACTGCATGAAGGTAGCAATTTAGGCCAGTCAGTTCATGATCCATAGAGAAGCGCAATAAATACAAGAACGAGCGAAGTAAACAGACAAGAGCGCACACGCAACTGGTATTTTTTTGTGAAAACAATCACTTTATATAGCTTCAACTAACACTTACTTTCTCCTAAGTTCTGTTTAACCGCCGTAGCAGAACGAATACTCATTCCCCGATGATTAAAGGGACGTGTCACTTATGCATTTCTTGCCTTGCCTGGATTTTCGAAGGCTTCATGCAGTTCTCTAGAAACCCTATCCGGCTATCTAGCCAGAAACCTGGTGTCGCCAAATTACGGTGCACATCCGGACATCTTGCCACTCAGCTGTAGTCAAGTTGCCCATGTGCCCAGTCATTTGGCGACACCAGGTTTCTGGCTAGATACCCGATAGGGTTTCAGAGAACTGCATGAAGCCTTCGAAATCCAGGCAAAGAGGCATGAAAGGCATGAAGTGACATGTCCCTTTCACTCATCGGAGAATGAGTATTCATTCTTGTGACGTGGTGGTTAAACAGAACTTAGGAGAGAGTGAGTGTTAGTTCAAAGTTATATATATGATTGTTTTCACAAATGAAAACCAGTTGCGATTGCGCTCTTGTCTGTTTACTTCTTCGTCCTTGTATTTATTGCGCTTCTTTAAATGGAACAACTTGTTGTGACATATGAAGTGCCTGAGAACGATTTCTTCAGATTTCTAGATTGCAATATATTGTTTAATCAAGTGCGTATGTGTGCTGGCTTCTAAGAGGTTAAGATTTAGCGAACTAAGAGTTAACGAAACTAAGAGTTAACAAACCACTCCTACCGTTTACTGCGACTTTCTCTAAGCTCGTGAACAGAGGACTTTATAATCTTGCAGTTTCAAAAAGATGTAGAACAGTTTCTGTCAATTCTGTCAAGGAGAGGTTCGAGAACAAATCATCAAGGCTGAAGTCTGCGGCCTATCCATACTATTAACGGTTGCGGAAGTTCAGCCGAAAAAGAAATCGCTGAACTACTCGGACGCAATATCAGAAGGAATCAGATTGTCACACCTTTATGGTACCTATAAAAATATATAAGTCTGTATAAAATAGTGTTTGCATGTGCTTTTTTATCCTGTCCGTGTTATTGCGCTCTTTCTAACTTTAATCAATAAACCCACTCGCCCAATCGTCTACCGCCATTGTTCGAAGCATCTCTTCTTCATACATGCTTCAAACTTATCTCGCAGACTGTCTTTTGTATGATGTAATGGCTGTTGGACCGGGGCTTGAAGTATGCTATAAACCTACCCTCCCGTTTACTTCAGTTACCGCAGGGGTTTCTCACAATCCAAGAGCACTAAGAATTAAAAATTTATGACCTGTTCACACAGTTGTGCTTGCACAGGACCGAGCGCTTTGTGAAAATAGTGTAAAGAGCGCAGACGAGCTCTTGCAATATCCTAGGACAAGAGAACACAGTGGCCAGCTTGCCGAATCTATGAGGCGACCACTGTAATCGCATTTCACTGCAGCGAAGGTTTTGCTGCACTTGAGGAACAAAAGGGACTTACGATATAAAGGCAATGGTCGATTACAACACTCAGATCTTTTCCGAGCAAAGGAACAAAAAATCGTATGTGCGAAAAAGTAAATATTCTGAAAGGTAGTGTTTCTGGCTTCTCGATAGATGACCTTATAGTTTTTTCTCGTTGTATATTGTCTTATTAGGCTAAAAGGGCGGCGTATTGTAAGCACTCGCAAGTGATCTGAACCAGTGGTTACTTCCACACACGAAAGAAGCAGACACCACAAAAATGTTTGTATTAATTTATTATCGTGACTCATTAGACTCCTGAATACAGTTAAACTGAATCATTCTGGTTGTTCCGAGAACACTGGGTGTTTCGTGTGTACGGCGGTATACGAAGCAGACCAACCACAGCTCCCTGTTACCATGCGCTACAAGTTAAAACACACTTCACAAAGCGCGCACGACACATTTTGTGTGCTTCGGGTTTTTGTCACAATAATAAAAGTTCGTCAATTTCTTTTTCTCATGTTACTGCAAGTATAGTAAACTGCAGACGTCTTTCTACTTTATGAGGTTTTATGTTTCCTCGCTACGCCTTTTAGTGTTTCATTGTATGTTCTATCATGTTTACCGCTGCTGGGTTTCGTGTATGTAACGGCGTTTTTTGGCTAACCCGGTTGAATTAATTTGGGTTAACGTCCTTGGATAAACGCTTTGCTAAGTAGCGGCAGCGGTTGATGTGCTAACACACTCTACCATTGCTCGCCACGCTTTCCGTTTCCGGCCAGGAAGGATATGGCGGATCTGACTTGAACTCATTCTCCAGTAACGGGTTGACTCCTTGGCACCTCGAAAACCTGCCCGGATCCAGAGTTGTTCTATTTGGATTTTCGTGTGGCATGACCCGCTGGAGTAACTCGTGAGATTTGGAACACAGGCATTGCTGAGTGAGTTAGAATGAAAATGAAGGACCACGCGCTAGCAGACGAGAGGAGCGAGGGGAGGAGTACAGGGTGTCACAAAAGAAAATTTACAGGGTTTTTTACCGCAAAAATAAACTAGGCATCGCCGAACGCTCATTCTCCGCCTAAAGGTAGCGCTGGAGGTCACAACCAGATGCCAAAGTTTCAGCCCGATCCGATACCTTATTCAAAAGTTATAAGTGATTTTCTGAAAAGTTCAATGGGAAAATGGCAGCCGACGGAGTTTTCGAATACATTGGGCTCTATGACACCAAAACCGAAAACGGGCAAAAATGGACTCAGTTTTTCCATTGAAAGTTTCAGAAAATCACTTATAACTTTTGAATAAGGTGTCGGATCAGGCTGAAACTTTGGCATCTGGTTGTGACCTCTAGCGCTACCTTTGGGCGGAAAATGAGCGTTCGACGATGCCTAGCTTTGTTTTTTTGTTTTTTTGTTTTTTTTGCGGTGAAAACAATTATTGTAAACTTTTTTTTTGCGACACCCTGTACTTGTCGCTACCTCGCATAGCGTTATCTATGGAAGTTTGGGCTACATTATAGACATTTCGTAGACCGCGTTTCCCCTCCGCAATGAAGAAGCCGTTACTGAACCTACACGCCGATTGCCTCGACTGTAGAGTTCCTGGAATCGTTGCAGGTTGCGGAGAGCGTTGCGGAACGGCAAAAGCGGTCTACAAAAACTCCGTAATGTCAAGGCTAGCGTAGCTACCGCTATGCTCTAAGGCTCTACGCTCTGAAACCTACATGCAAGAACGGGTGGCTTCGTTTCGCCGCGTCCTCTGCTCGAGAGCGCGTTTGAATGAGGCCAACAAGTAAAAGCCTGTTCACACGTAGATCTGAGCACCATGGACGTTTTCAAAGATGGCGTCCAACCGGGTTCCCCATAAGTGCAACCGCAGCAGCAGGCGCGTGAAAAGGAGAAATGTGGAGGAACGTGGCGACCGCCAGATACCCGGTTTACGTCAATCTTGCTGACGGGTGCGTTCACTAGATTTGTATCGCACCGTCAAAGCCTTTTGCTCGTGCCAGACGATAACTAGCCGACGTCGCGTGAACAGCGCTGTATCAGTGCTCGACTCCATGTAGCGCAACCGGCCTTAAGCCACGCGTTATCCAGAGAGTGCTCGGATGACGCATTGCGGAAGCTAAGTGAGCCTTGGCCACGTAGCACGAATAAGTTAACGCCGAGCAGAGTAACGATGATCTGTGATGATTTTTTTCATTTCAGCGAACTCAGTTTCGTCACGATCGTCATTGTCAAGAGTCACGTGACACACTGGCAGTACACGCCTCTAGGGGACATAAAGGCCGTCGGTCCCAACACCATGACCAACGTTCCCATCCCGTCTCAGCCAACCAGCGTATGTATTTTGGCCGGGCTCGATTTTCGCCTCAGGGAGATCGAGATCGGAGCTTCCTCGCACGGTGCAAGCGACGGTACCGATAGCAAACTATTCGTCCGCTAACAGTTGAAGCGAATAGCGGGGTTTTCCACGATGTAAAGCGTCACTTATCGGCGAAAGTATGTACCGTTTGCAATTAATTCTGACCCCATCCAGGGCCTCCATCTCATAGAGCCGATCAAAGAGCACCAGTAGATGACCGCAGACTTGGAAGGTAATCAGTTACAACTAACAGATTACTTGTAATCCGTTCATTTTGATGCAGAGCTTTGTAATTGCGAAGTTACTTTTTACCACAGTAATTCTAACGTAATTTTGTCACATATATTGATAACGGATTACCATGATTACTCGTTACGTTTTAAAAAATATGAACATAATGCAGATACAGTAAAAATAAGAGCGGCCAATTCAGCAACATAAAGATGGAGAATTCAACCAAATATAAAACATCGTGAAAGAGTGCAACACTCTAGTGTGTATGGCAATCTGGGACAGCCAGTTCTTGAGAGATCGAACCGATGGCAAGCTCAGGTATTGGGCGAGGTACTTTTAAGCCCTGGGGCTTTGAAAGTAAAGGTTAAGGGCAAATGGTTTAAATCCGTCAGGACATCTTCTTACGAACTTGTTCATTGGCTGCAAGTACAGCTGCACCTTCAAAAGGTCCAGTGCCCCTTTAGATAAGAAATTTTGATGCGCCCTGGATGACTCGAGGTCGTGTCAGATTCGAAAATTCAAGGAAAAAAAGTTCGTAAAATTTGTGATGCCTTCAAGAGGTTCTTGCGCAATCGGTTTTTGGATTTTTTTAGGTTATCTAATGTACGTTTCGTCCGGGGTGAGTGCTCTTTCCTCGGCCTGCCACCTTGTCTCTTTGGGGTTGCCACTCGTGCCAGCCGTGGACCTCTCGATGAGGCTGCAGGCTTCCATTGGTGTCTCTAGAGTGACATCTGCTTCGAGAGAGGAAATTAGTCAGAAATTGAACTCACATTAAGCTTCAACTCAAGCTGAACATGGTGCTACCAATTTCAAGAGTTGCCTACTAGAGCCGAGTAAACGGACGCTGAGCGTTCCAAATTGCTTTCATGTCTAGAAAACCGTCCAGTACAAGCTCAGTTCCTCACCAAGGTGGACTCCACCTGCGCCTCCTCCTGCAAAGTGGCGGCAGTTGGCGGTGGTGGAGAACGGGCGAGCTGAAAAAAATCGGGACGAATGCATCTTGTGAGTTCACTAAACGGAATATGGCGCTACTAATATTAAGAGTTGGCTAATAGAGCCAGTAGAACGGACGCTGCGCGTTTCATATTGCTTTCATGTCTAGAAAAAAGCATCACGTACAAGTTCCGTTCCTCACCACAGGTGGGGCTCCACCTGCGCCTCCCCCTGCAAAGAGGCGGCAATTGGCGATGGTGAGGACGGGCGAACTGAAAAAAGTCAATGAATTTACACTAAATTGATGCCAACAGATATGACCAGATTAGTATAAAAAGAAGGCCGTTCCTAGTTTGAGAATTATAGTGCAGAAACTAATATGAAATATTATTGACCAGAACTGGGGCTGGCAGGTGAGTCGCAGCTCTGCATAGGAATTCTGAATAATATGGCCATAACAGATCAGCTTCTCCAAACCAAATATGAAACTAACTTAATGTTGTACTGAGACAAGCTCACCTGGAGGAACAAGCTCTTGCAGTCTTGGGTCGGTTACTTGCACCAAAGGACATGCATTCGGCCGCAAATGTATCCTCCTGTGGCTCGGAAATGCTGTATTCCTGAAGTTCGCGCTGCACAGCCGGCGCTCGTGCAGCTTGCTGATGGGCAAAGCTTCGAACTCTGGCCGGTTCGCGTACGTGATCCATTTCACTGCTCTGTCGGGATGACTGCAAAGTATATATTTTTATGCTTGCATTTCCGACTCCAAAATTACAAAACCTTAGAGGCTTACCTGTCGGCTGTCGGAAACCGGAACTGTCTGTATTCCGAGTTCTCCGTTGGATTATTGCACCATCTCGCAGAGCAGTACCTTCCGTGAGGCACTGCCATAGCGACAAACTCGGTGTTCAAAAGAAAAACAAACTTTCCCGCTAACACGCGCTCAAAACTTTACCGAGCGAAACGCGCCGCGCGCACCGCGCGAGCGAGGCGCGCGATCGTTTAAAGAGCTACAGAAAAAAGTAACAATCATGAATGCCCGAAAACTTTTCACGTGTTTTGTTTTCATGCACGGTTTTCCGTGAGGGCGTCGCCATCTTGAAATGTGGAACTTCCGGTACGCGTGGAAATGTCGCTTTGTTCTCGCCACGGCGGTGGAAAGTGTTTACATTTGAATCATAATTCCTTTTTTTGCTTCCCATATATTTTTTTACGTGTTATACGTTGTAATATCTTGCTTTTGTTTGGCCCACACACCGGAAATGGGGACAACGAGGCTAGGTACGAGGGTACGCAAAGAATAGGTCTTTACCAGTATGGTAACCAATAGCACACATCCAACTTGAGCGCTTGAAAATGTAGCGGCAAATACCCGCATAGAAGTCTGGGGCCTGTTGAATAGAGAGAGAACAGTAGTTCTCTTGTATGGATGGACGTACGACAAAGAAGCGTACGTAGTGGCGCCGCACTTTGGCCATCACAGAAACTCCGGGAGCTGCATTCGCCTGTCCAAAGGTCATTTCCAGTCGCCGTAAGCTAGCGGGATGGTGGGTGTGGTCGCAGCTTTCTTCGACTTGTCATTCTTTATCTTGGAAACAATACTTTATGTTTGCTAGGACTACAATATTGCGGCCGTACATTGAATGGAAAGTATCGTTACAGAAATATTTTGTGGAAACATCGAAATGGCTTCTATTGTTTTCTTGAAGAGTACGAGGGAAAAGTAATGTGAAAGTAAAGGCAATGTTAGGAGTAAAATTATTCGTTACTCCTTGAACCAAAAGCAATTTGTAACGGTAATTCATTACATGTTGAGGCTGTGTAATGTAATTGTAATCCATTACGATTTGTTCAAGTAACATGTAAAATATTGGATGATCGTCATTGCACTCGTCGTATCCGTGCGGTCGCAAGTTAATAACGTGCTGTAAATCTCGCGCAATTTCGCGGTTTTTTTTTCACTGAGCCAGCGGTTTAGCCGAGCATACCGACAAACACGACGAGCGAAGTGACGATGCAGTTTTGGTGCAGCGTGATTGGCTGCGTCGGAGCGTAGCTTTGGCTGCGGTCGCACTTAAAGTGAAAGGGAGTGTACAAGGAAAAGAGTCACTTAAGCTGGGTTCACACTGCTTACATATCTTACAGAAAACGGTCTGCGAAACGATTCGAACTGAAGTCACCACGAAATATGTGATTTCGAATGCCGCGCGTAGCAACGAGTTCAAGGAGACAGCTGGCACGCGGCATTCGAACCACGGACAAGGCGGTGATTAATATATGCATATCATCTTTTGTATGATGTATGAATAGACAAACAGGGTTACAAATTTGTTTTATTCTGGCGTTTCAAAGACGCTAGTTAAGTCATCGTCGTCAATGGGTTCTCGTAATAAATGTTGTACTTCTTTTATACTTTCGTTTTCTACCGACGTACTGTAATCTCTTTTTGGAACGGTATTCCAAACATTTAGAAAATCGCCTGTTTTTTATTTTTTTTAGCTGGCCTTTAGAATACATCTGCAAACAGTAATTACGGTGTATCAATGATTAGTTTCGAATTGGCTTCGCACGTAGCCGTTCTTCTGCCTTGCTTCTTACCGCGACAAAATGCGTTGGAGAAATTGTGAAATTCTATAAATTAAGATAACCTAGATAATTAACGCTATATAATGTAAAAACGTACGCATGATTGTTGCTAATTACTGTCAAATGTGGTAAATCAAAAACGACGCATCCTATGACTATCAAAGGATACGCACATACACTTAATGGGGCGATGCATCAATTTTGTACTTTTCGCAAATACCGCTTAGGACGGATCCCTGACGTTAAATGAACTGTGAAGCACCCGTTTGTTTTTTTATCACACGCAATCAAAGTCCCAGAAAAAAAAATGAAAGAAAAACGAGCACAGTTCACCCTCTCAACTCGCAGCCAGAACAAGCGGCCTCGCGTTCTAAAGCCGATTATATGCCGCCAATGTTGATCATAGCCAGGCGCTGGAGTTGGCAAGGCGCAGGATACGCGCTGAGTTCCAGACATTGTTATGGCTCGGCTCTTGTCGTCATTGCAGCGATTCGACACGACCACTACCCGAATGCTTCTCGAGTTATCAATTATCACGAACCCAAATTGATTTCCCACGCAATGCTCGGGTTTAATCAATAGCCGCATTCATATATTGTCACTGGGCGGTACTGCGTCCGCCCATCTACGTCATCAAGTTTTGCTAAGGAGAGATTGAATGAAAACGCTTGCTTTTGTCCTTGAAATTACACCTCAACATTGGAGTTTCTTGGCCAGTGGAATTGCGTGCGAGTATCCTTGAGTCCCACTAGTGCCAAAACACTCGTGTAAAATGAGAAACATTGCAATTGAATATTGTCGCGCCGTCAATTTAACTGGTAGGATTCTCCAAATAAAATGAACGAAGTAAATTGCGAAACTAAACATTTATTTTGAAGGGGTGCGTGCAGAGGCCTAAGTGCTAGTTTTAACAAAAACGAAACAAAGCATTTAGTTAAAATAAAAATGTAATATAAAGTAAGAGGCCCAAGTGCATGCTAGTTTTGAGAGAAGATATTTTGAAACCTGAGTTGATACCTAAAATTTTTTGCTGCTAGCCTATGTATTATACCGGTTCGCTAATACTCATATTTTGACAAATATGTTATGTAAGAAATTTCACATTATAAAACGTTTTGTTGACACGCACAGCATATAGACGAACTACAAAAGTTTGATACTCCGGTCATATCTTGTAGAAGGAAATCTGAACAGATAAAACAACCTGATTGATAGTTCAAAGTCTATTTTAGTTTATTTATGGTTTTGTGTATGTACAATGAATAATGCTTTCCTTTTAACAATCTGCTGTCTAAGTTGCTCAACAGGGAAAAAGGGAAAGCACATTATATATGTTGCTGGGGGTCGGTTGCTTTTTTATGGTATTCGATGAATAATTGGTAAACACCAGAAACTTTACAACCAAATGAAGTACCCCTCACTAAACAAAATCAAAGCAAGGATAGGAAGCTTGACTCCCGTACAGCTGCTGTAAAAATTATCTTTTTTGTCTCATAAACCAAGTATAATTAACCATTTAACGAAGCAAAGGGAAACCAAGTTCCATGTAACTCATTATAAAATGGCAAAAATGGCCGTAAAAAAACTTTTCCCGTTTACGTGTTGTTTTTTCTTTTAAGAAACTGTCCCGTAGAAATTAAAGCGCAATTGTTTTGTTTTTTTGCTATTTCTTTCACAAATATTGTGACCCACAAATGCAGCGTGCAAGGCCGAATGCACTGCTGTGCGGAGCACCAGATTCTTGGGTAAACGAGTTTTATGTAATCATTATCATCGTCAGGTATTATCCTTGATGTCCTTTATGAGGATTACAAAGTGCGGTACATTTTTTTTTGCGAGCAATTCTATTACTGAATAAGGAATTAGTGGGATAAAGCAGAACTAAACGTGGATACCGAGGCAGCGAATTTGTGTGTCAGTTAGGGTAACAATGACGTTTGGTAGTATGTTCCAATCGTTGATGGCCAATGGTAAAGTTTAATTACTGTGTGATATAGTTCACGAAAAAATAGGCCGCAGCTTAGAAAAGTCTTCAGTGCGGGAAAAAATCTGCCAGGGAAATAAAAGCAGTGATTTACGACGAGATATATTGAAAGATACAGTGATGGAGAGAGCGAAGGAACACGGCTCCATAATGAAAGTGTGTGAAGCTAAATGTAGTTTCCCGCATTACCGATAAACCGGGAAATGAGCAGTAATAAAAAAACGCACAGTTGTATTTAGGATGGATTCAAGTTTTATAACTAGGTAAGATTACCAAGGGCACCATACAGAAGAAGCGAATTGAAGCTTAGACCTAACTGAAGTTAAGTATGCTAGCTCTTTTATCACTGATGTTGCGGGTTTAGTCATGGGTGCAAAAAATCCGAGAGGTCGGTTTGCGTTTGCTACTTTATCATTGTTGTCAGACGTTCATGAAAGGTCAGTTCTTAAGCAAATACCGATCTATATCTCTGAAGTGGAAACGGTGATAAGTGAGGCGTCAAGAGGTTAGGAAAAAGGTCAAAGTGCACAACTAGAAAACGAAAGGAATTTGCAAGTGTCAAAATTGAGGTAACTTGCCATTTACTCCACCATTCACTAATTTCTTTCATTTATTATTGTAAGGTCTGGTGATCGCCGGGCGAGGAAATGAGCCGGTAAATTGCATAATCATCTGCAAACAAACTAACTTATGATGAGATGTGCTCATGAATATAATTACTGTAGGTTAAAAAAGGGTAAGGGCCCGAGTACACTGCCCTGATGGACGCCTGAGGTTGCCGCGCACAATAGGGATTTATAAATATTAATGGTGGTGTACTGAAAGCGGTTATTACAAAAAATTGGGATATCCATTTTAGAATTACGGTCTCGATTTTAAATTTGTAAAGTTTTATTACAAGACAGTGATGAGGGACCGTATCAAATGCTTTGGAAAAGTGAAGAAAAATGGCGTGAGTCTGAATGTTTGTATTATAGCGGGCTAGAATCTCATGAATAAATGCCGTTAGTTGGGTTTCACAAAAGTATGCTTTTTGGAATCCATGTTGGTGATTAAAAAGGAGGTTTCTATATTCTGAATAATTGGTTATACTGAGGTATAGTACCTCCATGAGCTTAGACGATACGATAGTTATGAAAATGGGACGATATCTTGTAATTAGGTGGATGTCACCAGATATGAAAACGGGTTACTTTGCCAGTTTTTCAATCTCGCAGTATTTCAAAATTACTAAATGACTGGGAAACTATGTCGCAAAGCAAAGTTGCCGATGTGAGTGTTGTGTTTATTAAATTGTTGGAATTGATTTGGTCATCCCCTGAGCTGGAAGACAGCTTCATGTTCCCGATGGTGCTTTCAACACGTAAATCTTGCGTGAGAGGGAATATTCAAGAGGTTTCCATCTGTCAGGACAGAAATAAATGAATTATTAAGTGAAAGAAAGCTTTGATGATCGGATAGATTAGGCCCGCCGTCGAGATTGAATTGTAGGGGAGGCGACGTAGAAGGTTTAGCAATATTAAAAAAAATATATATTTGGCTTGCTAAATAAAATGTTAGAGAGGTCTCGAGTATAGAATTCAGTCTTTACCTAATTAATAGCTGCCTTCCCAAGTAGCACACTCCATCGGCCCAGGCTTGGGCCAGACTGGCGCGAGCTAGAGCCAACTTGGCTCAAGCCTGGCACAAGCTTGCGCCAAACTGGCCCAAGTATGAGTCGAGGAAGTCTGCTGCTAGGGTTGTAACCCGTTTCACACTCATGTTATCATGACCGAGTCTTCCTTGCTGTCGCAACAATTAGCCCGTCTATAAAGTATTTTCTTTTTGTTGGAGTGTTTATGAATGCGTTTGTTATAACACAAATTGTTGTTACCAGAGATGACACGAGTGAGTGGTTGTGAAATACTCTATGAGTTTAATTAGCTTATCTTTGTACAGTCTCCAGTTAACGTTGGCAGATCTTTCCTCTAAATCATTCGAAAACGTGTCCTAGAAGGTTTTTAGCTCTAAGTCAATAGAGGTAATGCCGGCACTTGCGTAATTGCGAATGAATTTAGTGTAGCGTGATTTATGAGAAGTGGCGAGGAGAGTGTAAATTCGATAACAAGATGGTCTCTAATGACAGGTAAGTATATGAGGTTACTGATAAGGGCTGTGTCTTGTGTTAGGCTCAGGTCCACTTCATTGCTACAGTTTTTGGGAATTCTGGTTGGTTGGGGGATAATGTTGAAAATATTTTCAAGGCAAAGGCTAACGAAAGCTTCGGAAAAACAATGCCCGGATGAGATGGCATGAATAAATGGTTGTAAGTTGAAAGAGGCATTTACGAAGCTCAGTAAAAAAATTACTACCACTATCTGGCGGCCTGTAGCAAACGCCCAGTATAATACTTGGTTTAAATATGAGGCCTACAAACACGATTCCCGGGTTTGTTTCGACCCAGATAAGCCTTGAATGGATAGGATTATTGACCGCTAAATGAACACCGCCCTCTCACCATCCCACTCGATCAGTACGATAAACATAGCAACCTAAATGTGTAGGAAACAATTCTGAGTCCGCAACATCAAGGTTTAGGAACGTTTCAGTAAAAAAAACGAAATCCGCGTTGCATGTTTCAATTAGAGAATGCGCGCCTTCCATTTTACCTATAAGATTTCGAATGTTCGTAAAAAAGGACAGAATGCTCAATGGACACGTCACAGATGCGTGCTAACTCTGGACGGCAGAATGTTATGAGGGTTTGGTGGGAAAGAGAAGTGGTGGGCACGCCAGTTTATTTTTTTTCTCCAATCATGCTTTGTACAGTATTAAAGGGGCCCTGCAAGGACGTTTTTACTGTTTTTTTAATTTGCACCGAACCTGAGCGCACTGAACGTAGTAACTTAATGAAACTTTCTTTTCTCGAATTTCGCTCTATGTTTAAAAGTTATAGGCAAATTAATATTACAAAAACAAGCAAAAAATAACCTGCTTCATGACGTCCTTGGTTCCTTGAGTGGCCGTGAACTAGAGGAGGGTTAGTGAGCTCAGCGAGCGCTCACGGCTGCCGCACTTCGTGTCGACGTCGCGAGAGGGCGCCACTAAAGCATGTTCTGGATAGGCTGTATGAAGCGGGTAGCCAGGGAGGCTCGCATTGCATTTACTGCGCGATTAAACACTAATTCGGCATGACACTTCATTAGCCACAAACGACAGCAAACATGGGGTAAAGATCAGTTCAGAACGGGAGCCATTTCGCGCACGACATACCTGCTCGCGAAGGCCTTCGGAACGCTTGGAACCGGTCGGATCCTCGACCGCAGCGCCGCCACGTACATCCGGGACCTTTCTACGCTTGCTGCATCGTCGGCACCTGTTCCCACTACACCTTTTTAGTATGCGCCGCCTTTTCCACCACTTGGTGGCGGGTATGTCGACGGGTCATTTCTTGTTTCCGCACTTTATAAACTGCATTTGTTTCTTTTCTGATCAAAAATACTGAACAAAAACTACTTTTATAAATAATTGAAACGGATCGCGCCACTTATATTTTGTATTTCGACTAAAAAGAAGCTTTTAGCGGCTCTGACCAGTAGTAAGCCCAGGACCAAAGACGTCACATATCGCGCGCTTTCGGCACCGCGGGTCGCCCCCGTAGGTGGAGGAGGTTTCCGCGTCGTTCGGTTAAAATATGACGCACTGATATTTAGTTACCTTCTCCGTGCCCGCTGGCTTGCCCGAACCCCAAGAGACGTGGAAACCGCAAAAAAATTAGACGCTTAAATATGATTGCAGGGCCCCTTTAAATATAAAGCACCTGTTATTCATCAACAGCTTGCCGTGACGGTCTAAATGGCAAGCTTTTTGATAAAGCAAATTCAGCAGTTTTTGGCGCGCGGGTCCTACAGATACCGGAAAATCCCCACTTACAGCAGAAGGCGTGTTTATTAGTTTATATGCCGATGACACAAAACTTACCTTTTTTTTAAATAAAGGGAACTTAACAATAATTGGGCGGCACTTTAGTTTATTGTAAGAGCCCAGACGATGCGCTCTTTCAATTATGATTGGATAAACATGAATGCAGAGTTTTTCGGAATACAGTACGACTCCCAAACCTTCAGGTTGACTCCAAGTCTCCTTATCTTTATCAATCAGATCATAAAACAACAGATTTGATCAACGGGACCTGGCCTCGCGCAATCGCAGCGCCTTTTTAGATTAGATAGATCTCGTAGAGCGGCCGAAAACTGAGACTCATAACCAGCTGCAGTGTCACTATTCTTCAACTTTATTAAAGCTATGTCATTATTTAAATGAGGGTTTTGTACTGAAACCGTTAGAAGAGTCTCATCGGTTTATTTTTGTCTTTTTTTTTTTTCGTTAGTTAGCCGAGTATTCTGTTCGGAAACCGTTAAGAATGTTTCATCAGTTTGTTTAAGTTTCCAGTTGAGCTCGACCACTACTTGTTAAAGTGTGGTTAAAATAATTTCGAATTTTAAAACTTTGTTGTTGAGATCTTGCAGAAATTTAACTTGAACCTTCGACCCTGGGCCTGGGTTTCTCTCTGCGTAACCGTACAAAAGAAGCATCAACACTCTAATTTATAAAAAAAAACATGCTTCTCGGCATGGAAGCTTAAAAAGAAAAACATTTTTTGACCAGAAACAGTGGTCGAAGCTTTTCTGAAAGCTTTCCTAGCTGGAAAGCTTTCAGGCCCGCTGGCGAGCAGCGCTTCGAAGTCATCTTCGGAGCAGGGGTGCACGTGTCGATTGACAACACTGCCTACAAGACAAGGCAGTAGTGCTGACATTTTGCGTCACCAGCGAAGGCCAACGCTGGAAACAGATTGGAAACGATTGCTGCGTCGGCGCTCGGTTTTAAGTCAAGTTTGAGCCGAATGTTGACGCAATCGACGTGTCTAATTCGTGACCAGCGTTAGCCTTCGCTGATGACGCCACCTCATTCAGCACTACGGCTTTGTTATCTAGGAGTTGTTGCTGGCACGCGGAAAGCAGAAAAGTTGTCATGTTGCCGATCAGGTTGGGACCCGCGTCAAAGCACGCTCAGGAAATGCACTACGAAGACGAAAGAGTTCAAGCAATTCATAGATGGAAAGCTTCCATGCCCGCTGTGAACCATACATCTCATTTCGGGACTGTACCCAGTTGACATCTCTTACTTGCTTTAAACATATTGTTACTAAGTGTATCGAGTGATTATAATATACATATTTTTATTGCTCTAAGTGATCTAATTACAAAGTATTGTTTCTTATCGTATGCGCCACGTGGATCAAACCCATTTGAAATAAGACGCGAGAATGAAATATTCCGATATACACCGACCGAGCACGAACATTTAAAGAAAAACAGCTATCATCCGGGCACTTTCTACTAAGCAGTGTAGCATATACTGCCGAGCGAAAGGAATAAATATCAACGAACAACTGTACTGCAAGGGTGATCGACTCTCACGACCTCTTTTTGAAGCGCGTTTTGAATTTCTTTTACCAGTTCGCGAACATGCTCGGATATTTTTCCCCGCTCATACAACCCCTGCTAACGCCTGTTCACTGCACCTAAACTATAAAATAATTTAGAATGTATGTTTGTTTGTTTTTAATTGAGCGCCGTTACTGCGTTTCAAAGCAACCCATAACGAGCTCGTCATACTACTCGGCTAAGTGCGGTGCCGAGAGCGTCGCAGTGCTCAGAGCCGACTATGCTACGGAGGGGAACGCTCCCTACATAGTAACCCTACCGTCTTCCATGCACCGTCCGCTCCCAGTGCAAGACGGAGGCTAAGTGGTCACTACACTACTCATTTTAGTCTTTGTACTGGTTCGTTGCAAAACTTGAGAGCTACTTGACTTCAAAGCCAAGTCACTGGGACACACCTGTACAATCTTGACGCGTGGTGAACGCCCGATTGCCTCTAGCCAAATGGCTCGCGAAATTTAGCTGTGCAGGTATCTTCTCTGTACTGAGACCATGATCTGAATTACCACGACTGCCCAATTAACACAGCAGCGGGGACGCTCTTAAGGAAACCAACATCTTTATTCAGCATCAACACGCGCAAACAGACAAGTCAAACGAGATCAAGCAAAAAACAGTTGACGCCGAAGGCCAGGCTTAGGCCAGTCACACACCGAAAGCAAGCACCCGCGCAGCGCCTCAAAGTTGTTTACTTACGGCAGTTGTTTGCTGCAATCAAGGCAAATGAACACAAGCCGTCTGATGGCCAGGACAACATGCTTTTCGTGTGAGGCACGAGACAGAATATTATGTGCTGCAGAAACCCCAGCCATCGGCGTTAAGTCCTTATTTGGAACTCTTTTGGTTTACGTTCCACCCTTTAAGAAAGAAGGCGAGAAAGCTTAAGTACGCACCTGATCTCAATACACCACCGTCGTTTTCCGCACAACAAAATCAGTCTCCTACAAGGGTGTTTAAATACCCCAGGACGAGTCATAAAACATATCCAGCAACGACGAAAAAAAAACTCTACACTGGTTTGCGCTCCGACGCCATCTTATCCAAGCTCCCATCGTCTGCTCGCCACTAGGGCGGCTCGTGACGCTTACGCGACGTCTACTCCGTGAATGCGGTGGGCTGCTTCTGCCCGCCGTCGCGGCTGATTTTCGATTTGATGGGCGCACTAAAAAATGGTTTGGATGCGCACAAACATTCACATCACGACAAAGGTAAACAAACACAAGCTGAAAGCGAGGCTTGTACGCTCTTTCTCATCTCGATGCCATTCTCAGCGTTTGATGGTTCTTGCGACGTCTGATACGATCGCTTTCCGAAGCCGCGCTATGACGACTCTCTCTAGAAGACGCTCTCGTCGTCTAGGGCGCTCGTCTCTCGCCGACTTCCTACTGGAAAAGAGAGTGTTAGCTCCAAATCTCACTTGTTTGAAACAGATTCAGTGAACGCTGCCATGCGAATATAGCAAACACAATAGCGTCACCACGGCCATGCTAAGGTGACGCTGTTGGTTGCCCCAAGTAGGTTATAATGAAGTGTCCTAATCATTAGGAAAATTACCCGAGACTGTGGTACAAGATTTTGAACTTAGAAGGAAAAAGATGCAGGACAGAAAAACGCAATGCTGGACGACAAAGTCCAGGTACGCTTCGATCCATTTATGGAATATACGGACGCCACCTCCTGCCCATTAAAATCCATGGTCTGCTATGTTCACCAAATATCAATAGACGCACCCAGGAACGCAGCGTAGCAAGCTACAGCCGTGCGGTCCTCAGAGTGTAGTCTGCTACCAACGCGGACACGCTAACTGGGGCTCCAAGCTACGCTGCCAAGCGATCCCACTACGCGAGGACACCACTCGCATCGCTTCTCTCCGCTCCTCTCGGGGAAACTAGTATAATCCCGGGGCCGAGCGTGTAACAAGCCTCGTCGGAACCGCCAAGCTATCACCAGGCGACAGCCTTCGGCTCTCAGCGTGGGCCTCCATAACAGCGCGTTCGATATTGACGAGTATTGCGGCGTTCACGATAGTTAGATGACTATCGCAAGATGGCGACTACCGTTTCTGGCTTCAAGTTCTGCGTTCGCGCGTTCCTCCATAAAGAGGTGCGTTGTCAGTGCCACGGTGACGCTGACGATAGTAGATGGACTTTATCATGCGGAAAAAGATGGCGGTGTGGCGAGTTAAGTTGCTCACTTGGGCTCTTTCGCCGTGTTTCTCAATGAGCGAGACTTGAACAAAAAGTGTTCAAAATAAGGACTTTACACAGCGCGTAATATTTGAACAATCCTTACAGGAAAAATGGATTAGCCCTGAATTTGGGCGACGTTTTTCCTACTGAAACAGGGCGCTGAGCTAACGCTGTGTCAATCACCTCTCAACATAAGGAATGTAAGCAAGGTATAACCGCTGGGCGAAGCTTAGTGTGCTGGGACCACCGTCTTCTCCACGGAAATTGCGTATGGCGGTGTAAATATTGCGAAAAATACATCTGTGTTTGGTTACAGATTTTGAGACGTTAACTCTAGGCTCTTATAAAAAAAAATTATTATTTTTCTTTTAGTCTTTTTTTTTTGAAAACGCGAGGCGTGACTTAATGTGATACGCATCTTGATTCGTAATTTTCTTTTTGCAGGCTGTCGTCGGACCAGCGCTGAAGGGCGCAAAAATTGACACCACCAACAGATACGTGATGATGAGTTTCACGATGGGCAGTGCTGGTTTCCGCATGCCAGACAGCTGGTATGAGGGCACCTCTGACGCACCTGTCGTGCACAGTCTGATGTTCTACCCGCAGGTACGTGCGTCGTGAACCTTGAAGAGCGGGTTAATGCTCCACGTTTGAGAACATAAGCTCTTAAAAATATGCTACAAGCATTCTAGACATTGCAGCTCTCAAAACTCTAAAACCCGTTGACACACTGGCAACCGTGTACGACCTAACATGACACGACCGGTTTTTGAGCGTCTTACGAACGAATGCGTTGCTGCGGAGCTGGTCGTAAACTGTCACAAGAGGCTTAAAGCCGGTCTTGTCTCAGTCGATTTTAGTCAAACCTAAATGTCTGAACGAGCCTCTATTGTTTTGCACTAAGAATGGCATTTTCGCTGAAGCTAATTTTCATGTAGCCTAAAAGGTGATGCATACCGAGGTTGAAGACAGCCGGTTGCCAAGCGCATGCGCCGCGCGCTCTGGTGGCCATGGAATGCAACTTTGAAAGAAAGAGACAAAAAATCGAAAGAGGAGAGGCGGGAGAGGGGACTCTGAGAAGCATGCCTAAAATTCGCCGCCTACGCAGGCTTCGGAAAGAGGAAGGATAACAATAAAACATAATAAAAAGGGGATGTGGTGACGCTATAACCTAAACACCATTTCCCCCTAATGATGCAAATGCCTTGTGCCTATAACAAACACCCTTATTGGTGTTAAAAAAACGCCCAAAGAAAAGGGCGTTATTTGCAACTCAACTAAAGGAAGGTTTTATTCTGAGCACAACTAAATTAAGGTGTGATTCCAAAGTACAACTATTTATTATGGCGTTATGACCGCAGTACTCCTCTAAGTTGGGTGTACCACCGCCAGAAATGGCAGTACAAAAGGCATTGAACAGTACCGATAATATAGGTTGCAATAACCTAAATGAGTGCACGAATGAAATGACTGCAAGTAAGTCGAAACATGGTTGGTTCACTCTTATTTTTCGACCAAGTTTCTACCAGGCTCCCCTAAATTCACTAAGATTTGAAGCAAGTCATGTGGCCGACGCAATGACTCTGCTCATGAGAACAAGTGACTGCAATTACAAGCTTTCGAAAGGCCAAAGCTGCGTTCACGCGCACGCTGCACATAGTTGCATGAATGAGGCACCAGTGAGGCGACATGCTTCCAAGCGTCCATACACTCATTTCATGACAAAGAACGACAGACGGTGCTCCAGTCTCGGACGTCCCAAAGAACTCCCGGTTCATAAAAAGAAATGAGCGAACTCTACTTTAACATATAACACCGCTGCTCGAAATGTCAATGAAATGTTTAACCGCCGATTCTCCAGTGAACGCCAAAGGAATGAATAATCTCGAGATCTGTTCAACGTTTTTTAATCACTAAATACTACTCAGAATCACTCTCCAACAATAATGGCCGAATAAACTAGACTTAGGTTTCCTTTCTAAGCAATGGCAGTTGGCAAATAAATTCGAGAAAAGTGAGCATCGTTCGTCCCCTCAACTCGGAGCCAGAACAAATGGTCACGTGGCCTGGCGCCTATCGTGCCACCAAAGTTAACTATAGACACCCGCTGGCATCGGCAAAGTAGAAAACGAATGCTGAGCGCCAGGCATTGTTAGAGTTCCTTTATTCTCATCACCTCAGCGGTTGGGCAAGAGCCACTACCCGAATGTCCGCCGAGGCATTGATTGTTACAAGCAAAAGTCGGGTGCTCACGCAGTTGTCTTTCGTGTACAGTGCTAATCACACTTGTCTATAACGCGCGAGCGTGCGGCTTTCTCCGGGGAGCGCTAGACTGG
This sequence comes from Ixodes ricinus, assembly GCA_037355805.1. NCBI lineage: Eukaryota > Metazoa > Arthropoda > Arachnida > Ixodida > Ixodidae > Ixodes > Ixodes ricinus. The sequence goes on from JAZHYW010016441.1 coordinate 27,740, forward strand.
TGGCATTCGCGGAAACTAAGCTAGTCATGTGGCGCAACATGGAACGGCCCGCTCGAGGGGTGTCCTGCCCACTCTATCAGCTGGCGGCGAACGCGGAAGGCTGCTCGCACATTTTTTTACAAATATCATTGCTCGAACAATAAACAAACTAAAGCATGAAGGCTTATCAACGATGTCATCATCACAATAACGATATGATATATTCAGAGGCGAAACAAATCCAAAGGAATTGGGAAAAAAAACACCGCATGCGGGAAAAAGAACATTGTGGATATGCTCACAACAGCGCGCAAGCGATAAGCGGTCAGAAGCGAGCGTGAAGCGTGCTGCGAGCAGCCTTCCGCGTTCGCAGCCAGCTGATATGGGCAGGACACCCCCCGAGCGGGCCGCTCCATGTTGCGCCACGTGACTAGCTTAGTTTTCACGAATGCCACCAGTCAAGCGCTCTCCGGAGAAAGCCGCACGCTAGCGCGTTATAGACAAGTGTGATTAGCGCTGTACATTTCACGAGCCGCGCTTAACTCTCGTCAGGCGAGTAGTTTCGATTCCACAATTACCTCGCCAAGCGTTGCGAAGGCGACACTGTCAGAAATAGTTTCCTTTTATTCTTGCAATTTAACCCCGAGCAGGACGCGTTTGAATAAGTGGCGGTTCGCGCAAGTATACATGGGCCAGACAAGGACCAGTTTGCCTCTGTAAGGTCATAAATATTTCAAACATATTCTTTTATGACGCTTTTAAATTATACACCCGAAGGCTGTCGATAAATATTCAACTGCGCTTTCTGTGCAGCCCTTGTGCTTTCTAGCACTGGTGACGTAAGTGAAATCGACAGGCTTACAAAGACAGAGTGACCGGTTGTCGCTTCGGAAGCAAGCGGTAGTTTAAGTTTGTAAACATAGAAATGGTCTGTTATTACGGAAGCAGGACTACTAATAGTAAATGCTTGCAGAGTACTTACAAGTAAAACAGCGATAAAATGTAATCCGCGATTGGCGCACAATCCGACTCGGACAGCACAGAGCAACGCAAACACAATGTCGAGAATGAAGGCGGTTGCTCACATTCAACGGAAGTCTCGAGGTCGCCGATGAGCAGTTCTTTGTCGAAGCGCGTCCAACAAACATAGCACAATAATTTTATGAACTCCGACGAAAAAAATTGCCATGACAGAAAACTTGGCTTGGACGAATTCTGGGCGTTCACGGCGAAAAACGACGGCTGTGACCGCATCGCAGGAAAAGCAGTAAAACACTGAAGATAGGTTTTCAAAACTCGGGCCTCCGTGGCCCCCTACACATCACCTAAACTTGGCGAATGGCGCAGAGTAGGAGACCAGTGAGCCCATCAGGGCCCCAGAGCAAGTCACGTGAAAGAGTTTCGTCCAAGCGTTTTTGTCCTACGGAGAGCGGTCACTTGTTTCATTCCACACATCTGATTTGCTAGTAGCGGCTGTCTCGCTCGCTCACAGCCGCACGAAGACACAAACGAAAGTGGAATGGCTTAACACAAAACGAGGTCAAAGGGAGATGGACAATGCAGCTAATTTCCCTCGGCTGCTTTGTATAGGCCTCCTGCGATGCCCAGGCAGGGCCGCGGAATGGGACTCGTGAGGACTTGTTTTGGGTAGTACAAACTTGAGCGTCTGAGGTTGAAACACAGGGTGAAGCGTGCATCTTCTGGTGGGGACAGCGAGATTCTACGGTAAATATACTAAAATACAAAACAACGTCCCTATGACACTTAAGACTGCTTACGTGTAGAAATGCGAAACCATTACAGTCCCGCGCGTGTGGTGGTTGCATCACGCTCCCCCTCTGCGCAGGCGTGGCGTACCCGCCGGCATCACGGCTTCCGTGACGAAGCATCTGCGTTGCTGTGCTTCTTTGTCATTTATTTTTGAGGTGCCTCCGCTTTGGCCTTGAGCGGTGCGTGTGGTTGATGACGTACTTTTATGGCCATCTTTGGGGAAAAACGCCAATGTCTTTTCGCATAATGAGAGATGTATGGCATTTGTCTTAAAAAAATTCGAACGCCGTCGAAGCACCTGTTATAGC
>JAZHYW010016442.1:0-14919 GCA_037355805.1 Ixodes ricinus
ATATACTGTAAACGACGGAATTTTCGCGTGGACCTAATTTTCGCGAATTTCGCGAACCGCCTCCGATTCGCGAACAATAGGTCCCGCGAACAATTCGGGAAAAATTTCATCACCTTGAAAGCGGCATTGAGACACCGGGGAAACACGCGTCCAAAAAGCATAACAATATCATTATACGCGATATGTGAATATGATATGGAAAGTATCCTAAAGTAAATAACGCCATAAGTCGGAATTCAGCTCACCTCAAGAAGTTTATTTGGTACCTTCAGACAATTCCTGCCAGAGTATAGCCGATTCGGATCGTGTCTCTGCGGTTCTCGAGATCCGCATACACTTCAATCAGCCATGCTGCGTGAACGGGCTTCATAACACTTGCTCGCAAGTCGATCTTAACGTCAGCTGCACTCTGTCCTTTCTCCACCACCTCTTGTACACATCCGGCATACCACTGGGTAAAGCGGTTCATCATGGCAGTCTTGAACACATTGTTAATGTTTAGGTCGTTCGGTTGCAGGAGTCCGGTGCAGCTTGCCGGGACGAAGACGTACTCAATGTTGTTTGCAGCTAGTTTCTGCAGAAGACTCTTCGTACGATGTGCAGCGAAGATGTCAAAAATGCAAAGTGCATGTTGACTGGCACCACTCACACGACTCCTGCATGTCTCCACGTACGGAAAAAGAACAGTGTCGACAAATCGCAGCATTGTGGCTTCGTTGCTCCAGTGGTTGTCACTGTGCCACACGTCCCAGTCATTTGGAAACGTGACCTTGGCATGGCACCTGTCTGTTTTGCCTGCATATAACACTTGAGGAGGCAAGAGTTTGCCAGAAAGCGTCGTGGTCATCAAAACGGTGATTTCCCTTTTGTCGTCCAAGCCAACCACCCCAACTTGCTTGGAACCTCGGGCCTCCATCGTCCACTTGCTGGCTGGAACCAGCTTGACACCTGTTTGGTCCCAGTTGAGCACCAAGTCGTCGGGAATACTGAAGTGGTTTCTCTTCTCGTCGATAGTCTGCAGGAACATCTTTTTGGCACCCTCGAAATCGTTTGGAAAATTTCGCGCAGTCTTCGTTGCCTTACGCTTGACGAATCCTATCCTGTTCAGGAAAGATCTTGCCCAGGGTCTGTCGAAAACGAGAGTCCCACCAAACTCTGGCAAGAGTGTGGGCTTGGTCGCCCGCACAATGCCCAGTGCAGCAGCGATGCAAATCCTGGAGTTTATAACACCGCGCCCTTCTCTGAGCTCCACAATGTACGCCCGTACGTCATCATCCAAGTTTCCAAGCACAGGCTTGACACTCTCGAAGTTTACCAGGCAAGGTAGCCAGCTCTTTGAATGACAGGACTTGTAGGCTTGGATATAGGAGGTCTTCATCCCCCTAACGGTGCTCTCGTTGAGAAGCTTTTCTCTTCCATCGGAAAACTTCCTCACTGCAGCAATTGTCCCATTTTCCGCAGCATATTTTCCAATCTTACATCTAAGTTCGTCATTGTAAGCAGAGTAGGGCCCTCGTTTCCGCTTTCGGGAGTCCACGGCGGTAGAAGCGGCAATAACACTTTGATTGGCCGACGTAAAAGAACGCTTATCACGTGTGGTCTTGCATACCTGTGGGTCAGGCAGTCCCGGCATATGATGATCTTCTGCATTCTCGACCACTGGCTTGAAGTAACGGAGTAAGGACATCGAGTGACAGCAGACTGACGGGCACAAGAAAACGTACCGCACTGACACAGAGCGTGCTGGCGTCGACGACCCCGGAACGCAGCCAAGTTTGATTGGCCCCTAAACCCACTTCGAGTCGGTTTATGTACAATCGTTGGACCCCATCGCCCTTTGTCGCTGGGCTTCCATGCAGAGTGTGTGACCTCGAAAAGTGAACCCAAGAAAGGTTTAGGGGTGTGTGACCCTGTTAGTTTGGGCCCTTAACTTATTTACATACACTGGTTTGACCCCATTGCCCTTGGCGGTTGTCCTTTCATGCAGAGTGTGTGACCTCGAAAAGTGAACTCGAGAAAGGTTCACACCAAAGAAAACCGATGTGAACACTAACCCAGCCTTTGTCGGCGTCTCGAAGCTGCGGGTAACGGCAGTGACTTCCGGGTAACGGCAGTGACTTTCACACAACCTACCGCCGTCTTCCCTTTCCTAGATTTTGACTGATTGACTGAAGCCGCAGAATCCTAGAAAGATGGAAAGACAACCGGGCCGGATTCTGGATTCGCGAAAATTAGAACCCGGGAATAATTTTAATTTTTCAACTTTGGCCCGAGTCGCGAAAATTTGAGCCCGCGAAAATTCCGTCGTTTACAGTATATATATGTATATATATATATATATATATATATATATATATATATATATATATATATATATATATATATATATATATATATATATATATATATATATATATATATATATATATACACATATATATATATATACAGTATAAATAAGGTACGTCCGCGCTTTATTTTCAGTTTTTTGCGTCCACACGTTTTTTTAGTTTCTCTTATATATAAATGCACCATTTTTTCTAGCGTCACAGAATCAGCCAGCGAGAGACGTCCGCTTCGATAACCATAGGCAATAGCTTGGAAATAGCAAGCATGACATAGGTGTAACATGGCACAACAACGAAGACTAGAGAAAGGAACGAACAACGCATGACATATTTTTGCAGCTTTCCGTGTTGTTTGCGTGTTGTTCGTTCAGCTCCTTAGTCTTCCTTCTTTTGCGCTATTGCATTTATATTATGTATAACTGTCACCAACCAGCCCAGCTCTCAATTTTATTACTTTATTGCACTTAGCAGTATTTTACCAGAGGATGGCTATAGTTCTGCTCCTTCCGTCAGTGTGGGCGAAGACTCGTCTGCATGTATTAGGTTGAAATAAACTATAGCAACGAGAAGGTGCGAATTGCTCTTCCAGAACTCAGTGGGGAACGTCTTAGGGTTATCTACAAATGCTGCCCAAGAACAAAGTAGAAATAATTTTTTTCCGCTTTTTTTTATATAGAATGCGATGATCCCCAAGTAGCGGAAGTAACACGGATGCTCGGGTATCAAACCATAGAATGTAAGTAGATGTAGTGAACAAGCGTTGGAGCTAGAAATGAGTGCAACTTTTGACCAATTAGAAGTATTAAGATGTTTCTAAGCTCCTTGAATTTCACGTTGTTGGATATGTGGGACTTCTTTAAACCGTTTATTATAAAACGGCTGTCTAGCATTCCAATTAAACACATTATTGGAAAACCGAAATAAACCGGTTTTTGGGAGCGTGTAACCGGTAACCGAAACCGTAAAAATTGAAACCGTAAAAAACCGAAACGAAACCGTTATCAACAGGAAGCGGTAACCGTAACCGTAACCAAAACCTTTATTTTTCGGTTTGAGTCCCTGGTTTTGAGCCAAGCAACGTTTTGTTATCAAAACCATTTTTTCACCACCGCTAGCGAGGGGTGGATTTGTAGCCAGTCTGAAGGGGGGGCGGGGAGAGGGGGGAGAGGGGTTCTGCCAGCATATGACAACACGGTGAAATGTGGCCCAGGTCTCTTTTTTTGACCTAATATTTCCTACGTCACCAGACTAAGAACTTCCCACAAAAAGCTTTGTGTGTGTCGATTTTTAATTTAAAAGTAGTTAACCATGGGAAAATAAGGATACCAATGTACCCCAACCCCTCACCCGAATTCGATCATTCGCCAGCGTCACATATTCACGGCGTTTTAGCTGTTTGTGATGCGTAGAATATTTTCGAGTGGCGAGAAAAACACGTTTTCTCTCCTCGAGCCACCCATCTCCACGCGCCTTTGTTACTGCGAAATTTACTGAGAGTAGTCTTCACAATAGAACGTTCGAAGAACCTAACAAATTCAAGCATATACTTGTTCCGCTGTTCCCGTATTTCTGGGCATGATATACGAGTACTAGATTTATGTCATAATCTTAAAGCAGATGACACCAAGTTGCAGGCACTTTAGTTTTGAGGGCTCGATATAGTCCGGACGTAACCCGGGCGCGGGTGTACACGCTCCATGGTTACGTGAAGTTGTCGAAGTGCCGGCACTTCACAGTCGTGCGCCTCGGCGTCGACGTCGCAACAGGCGCCGGCCGGCGCGCTTCGGCGGCGTCGACGCGAAATAGGAAAATTTAGGGGAGCCTTCAAGCTCACATGAAGGCTCCTAGGAAGAGTGCTTTATTTCGCGAGGGGCTAACCCGACGAAGATGCTCCGCGCGCGCTCGCCTGCCTCTCCGCACTTGCGCAGTAGGAGCATGAGTCAGGGAGCCTGGGAGCGATAGCGGCGTGAGTTGCAGAGAGGCGCATCGCTGGAGCGCCAAGACTAGCGTAACATGACTGTGCCAGCTACCGCTGGCGGTCGCACCGAAGACGTCAAACTATAACGAGCCCCTTTGTGTCTGGGACCAATGAAGATGCATTTATATAGAGAAATATTGGTGAAAGTTTATAATTTAGCCACTGAGTTTAGGATTTCACGGATGTTTTGACTTTAGTCACGAGCTGATACCGCAGTCTAGCTAATCACATTACGTGACCACCGTCACGTTGACAACCTTTCGTGACTGGCATGTACTAAATTTCCCGAGGACTTCCGACATTAACGGCGCTCTTCAGACGTCCCTTAAGGCGCCCTTTTCGTAACCACGTGTGCTCATCTCCTCCCCAGGTGTGCGACCAAAATACGGCCACCGCCTTCACTGCACATTTCCTCGCATCATTTGTTGACGCCATCTCCCTGGTTTCCACCAATCCGTCACGTACGACCGACACCAACAGCGCCTAGAGGTATTGCACTAGCGTTGAGAAGAATGAACTCATTAGCGGCAGGAGGAGGCAATCCTGAAACTTGGTCTTCTTCTCTTTCTTCTTCCACCGGAAATGACTTCCGTTGCAGTTGTCGTAGGTGTATCAGTAGGAGTTGTTGATGTTCTTGATGTCGTGGTTGGTGATGTGGGACTTTTATTTTAAGCCGGGTTTGGGGGGGGAGGAAGTGCAACATCAATGACGCTTGACGTCGATGCGGCAAAATCCTTAAAATGACCCACCGCTGCCACCGCCGCCCACAGAAATCGAACCCGGTCCGCGGCTTGCGAAGCGGATACGTTACCATTGAGCTACGTTGTACCGCTAATAGAGAGTTTTAGTAGATCGTTCCGATGACTCCGATAACGATACCCGATACTCTGCCTCCGCCTTTGCGCTTACATATATAGTATCGTTATCGGGGGTATCGGAGGTATTGGAACGATGTACTAAAACTCTCTAATAACTCGCTTTATGCTTTCAGTTCTTGTAGAACCCGATACTCACTACACGCGCTCTCTAGCAAAAAAGGAAAACAACAACAACAACAATATAGCCGATACGAAACTGCAGTCGTAGCACTCTCAAGACCAAGAGCTCGTGCCGGGAGAAGCGCTTTAACACGCTCGAGGAGAAAAAACCGTTTCTGAAGAAAATTGTCAAATATCTATATTGTTTAGAACGCTTTCGTTCACGAACCTAACTCTGTGTGAAGGCCACGGCGATATCCAACGACTTTGCCGTCACGTTTCGCAGCAACCGCTGTGACTGTACTGAGACTAATATACGACTGCTCAATTGTTTTATATTTCCGGACTAGTGGACTATGCAAAATCTTACAAAACATCCTTTAACCTCTTCTAGAACAGTGTCACGCCATTTCGAGACAAACCGTTTATAGGCCGCTCCAGGATCGAATATGCAAGGAGAAAGAGAAGGCTGGCCTGGTGTATGATTTGCAGCCGTCTGGCAACAATATGTTCTTGTTCGCACCATCTGTCCGCTATCCGGGAGGGTGGTTATCATTTGGTCCCGTTCTTGTTTCGACATTCTCGTTTGGACTTTCTCAAAATGACCGTTCTGCAAAACTTCCTTCTCGGTTGCGTTCGGCGCATTTAACCCTATTCTCGTTACATCCTTCGCGTGTCCGTGTTATATGCTGTGTCAACGCCTGTCCCGGAAGGAGCTCCTGCAAGTCCATCCTTCGACTGCTCCCAGCTCGCCTATGGACGCTTTGCAGACGCGCCAGATTAGCAGACACCATTGCTGAGCTTCTCTAGTCTTGCTAGAGGCCGAGCCACTGAAGCGGGCTTTGACGAGCTTTCACAAAGGTACATGCTGGGAAGAACAAAGTATAATCTAGAATGTCAATAACCTCTCCTGCTCTGGTAGTGATGAAGTGAAGTAGACGGATTAAGAAAAACAAAAACTGAAAGTCGGTTATGGCGGCACCCATGCATAGCTGCTGCAATGCGTCTATACGCACGCGCTCACATACGCACGCACAGGTGTTTTAGTTACACGGTTTGGTTAATGGTTCCTGAAATACGTACGTCCTCTCTGCTCTTGAAACATGCAGTCAAGTTGAGGACCCGCTCTTTGGGTTACCCGGAACTGGTAGGAGGCGCTGGGCACTAAAACACCCAATTGCTCTTTGGTGTCAAAGGATGGCTTCGTAGGTCTCTCTCTTCCTGGGTCTCGGGACGGTGCACTCGAGTGGTACACCCCTCCCCTCCTCACACACACACTCTACGTACTCGACATTTCCTTAAAGTAAACAGCAGCGTACGCTACGAAGCCGTTGGAGCCAATCCAGGGGTGAAAATATAGCACGCGCCATTCGGACCTAATGTGAACGGGACCAAAAACGAATAAGCCCAAATGCGAAAAAAACAGCTTGGATGCTTTGAAAAGGTTCAAATGAGAAGATCCAAACGAGAATGGGGCGAAATGAGAAAAGGCAATATGCGAAAGGAATGTCTTTGAGATACACCCTGTCCGAGAACCTGTACTCATAACGCATCTCGTACGTCTTGGGTCGCCCCTTTCGGAGGCGCAGTTGTGGACGGCGGCAGCATATCGCAGGGGTGCACGTTAACCCACCGGGCCCTCCCCGTTTAGGCCACTTCGCGACGACAGTCTGAGGATGTCTCATTTAAAGAATATATATTAGCCCACTGTCTCCGTTGCACCTCCGGAAAAGGAGTCGTTCGAGTTTTCGACCCGCGGGCTTCATCGTCGTCATGATCTCTTTCGCATCACCAACGGAAGCACACGGAATGCAGGATTTGTGAAAGAAAAATTAGGTTCGCGGCTACACAAGGTGTGTGTTCTGCAGTCTGGTCGGGTTCAATGCGAAATGCCTCTACTAGGAGCCGCATCGTGGTGCTACTATCTAGTTTTACTCTTGCAACAGCGCATTTCGGTTGCAAAGCAGAAAACAAAACTGAAGTGGAAACGATTGCCTTCTCCAACTGCTCAGTTAAGAGGGCGAGGTACCTCTATTTATTCGTCCGTTTCAGCCACCAGATGGCGCGCGGCTCGCGACGTGGTTGAACGCGCGACTTCTAGATGGCGCCAGTATCGGAGTGTGAAAAGGCCCGCGTTATCCGCTGCGTGAAATAGATCCCCGAAATGTGTCGTGTTCTCCCGGCGGAGGAAGCTTCTCCCTCCCTCGCGCGCGCTTGGTATGTCTGTGGTCAGTCAGCTCAGTGTGCATTGCATCGGACTTCAGTGATAATACGCGCGGTGGCCGAGTCCGGCCTCTGTGCTGGGTGATGCAGTGGGTGACGCTCGTTTCTGTTCGGAGGTAGGAATAAAAATGTCGGTCCCCTTTTTTACGACGCTCGTTTCTATAGCTTGGGTGTTCTATCTCAAGTGACGTACAGTACCGCCTTTTCGAAATCGTCCTTTGCGGCGAGCGATTGAGAGTCAGGTTAGCGTTTTATTTTGGTCAGCACTACACGTTCAATGAAGACCTCGGGCGGCGATGTAAATATGTTTTGCTCCCCAAAGTGTGTCCAAGGTGCGCAGTGACAATTGGAAATGGTATTGAAGGCGCGCGACCGTCGGTTGGTAAAATACGTGCGTTAGATTCACTTATTCAGTCTAATCATTTTTGCCAACGTCTTTTATCTGTTTCGACAAATGACATGGTCGAGTCTATTGATAACCTTAGGCTAGACTGAACGTACGGAGTGTCCGGGCTTTAAATAAATTTGCTTCGTTTATGTGAATGAATAACTGTTTTCTCTTTTCGGTGCTCGGTGCTATGCAAAAATCGCTTAGATGTTATGGTAGCGTAGTGTGGCGGCGTTTTGCACGCTGACTCGGTATTGCATTCGCTGTGCACACACGGTATGTGTTCAGATGGAATGTGTCAAATCGTATTTCCGATCGATATGATGGATTTACTTTGCTACAGTGTTAATTATATTTTCCTGATTTAAACTGGTTCTTCCTTGATCTTAGCCTAAGTTCAAATTCGAGGGTGCAGACCGACTTAGCGTCGTAACATCCGTAATGCACAGAAAGAAATTAGTACTTTGAAAGAAAAACAAAAGGATACGAGGCGGCTCGGTGTTATAGAAGTAATGAGTGTACGAAGGATGCCATCGTACGTTTTTTTCATGTTGAACGCTCCGCATCGCTGGGAAACGCTCAAGGTACCAGCGAAGACAACGAGCTGGCGTGAAATTTCCATCGAGCGGAAAACGAGCGCCACTTTTGTCATGCGCTTTCATTTCGATATGGCGCAAAATGCGCGCGAAATAGTAACAAGTAAGGCAACAAAATTTAGATGTTGGGTCTGGAACACCGCCAGACTCAGCCGTGTTGGGGGCATCTCTCGCGAGTCAATACGTCAAAGGTATTGCGCGTCGAACTGTAGGTGTGAGTTATCCATTTGAGCGAAACCTTGATTTCGCAAAACTATTGTGCGTTAGAAATATGCATCGTATTAATCAGCTATTACTATACCCTATCTCAATAGTAGCGCACAGTACTTGGAAGCCACGAGCGAGAAATAAATGAAAGTTGATTTTGTAGGACAATCGCGACGTGGAGACCCATAAAAGAGAGTCCCGATAAGAAGAGAGCTCCGCCTTCCTCTTCTCTTCAAGTGCTTGGGTTACGCTCTCAATCCTGCACCTTTGGAAACACTGCGCGCACCTAAAATCGCTTTCTTCCCTGAAAAACACGGTGGCTTTCAGAATTGAGGGGTGCTACGCGAAAGCGAGCGACATGTCACGGGAACGAAGGCGAGGTGCTCCGGGCTTTGAAAACGCTCCTGATAAAAAAAAATAAAAAGTTTTTTTTTTTTTTGAGGCACAATTTTTTTTTTATTTATTAGCGCAAAAACTACCATAAACTAAAAAAAAATAGTGGGCATACAACGACAACGCACCCACTGGGACCCGAGTCAAGGCAAGGACAACTAACTACTAAAAGGAAAAAAAAATCATGTTCGCATACATAGACAGAACGCATCCATCGAAAAAAATGAATCCCCTGCTTGTTCTGCCAATCTCGTTGTGCGTCTGTCAAAAGCCACAAAGGAGGAAGACAATCAGCGCCTACACCCCCCCCCCCCCCCCCTAAAAAAAAAAGAAGAAAAGAAAGGTTTTTTTTGGACGCCCGCAGTGGCCCAAGCGATGACCTTGGAAGGGTATGCGATCGTAGCACGTTTGTCCCGCGGCAGTTCCCCTGTCTCAAATGCCCACGGTCCGTTTTCCCCAAGTACCAAAGTCCCCGTCTTATCTTCCCCGATTATCAACTCCGCAGTTATTCTGAGTCATTCCGATGCTTTCCAACGTTGAAAAACTGTTAGACGAATATTTGCACACAAGTATACACTGTTCGCAGAACTATCTACAGTGCTAAAATTCAAAAGCGCTGTGTTGGATTCGGGAACTCGTGTAGGTCTAGCTCATTGTTGGAACATTTTTATTCGCTCGATGAACTCCACAAAACTTGTAAATATTAGAATGGACTTTTCAGAGAACGATATTAGTTGTCCGGGTCCCAGGCGACCGGACAGGTCGCAATTATAGGTTGATTGAACATTTTATTTCATAATCACAATCGTATCATCAAGGGCACGCCATTTCCTCATCACTTCTTCTACGAACGGAGTTGCTGTATTCGTAGCACACGTAGACGGAAACGGTTGAGACTGCTCAAATAATACCTTCTTTTGGCAAGTACTGCGCAGCGATTAAACACAATGCCTCTAACATAAACATGCTGCTCCACATGTGTATTCACAAGACGCAATACATCGTTCTCCCAACTTCGTTGAAATGGGCATGAAAGCGCGTAACCGTTACTTGGTTGAAGTTCTACTTAGAGGTAAAGTGTTTACCATAAAAAATCGTTAATTATTTATTTTTTTCCGTTCCACTACAAAACTCGGTTCCCTTCAAAATTATGTTTTTCATGTCGTCTCCACAGCGCTTTTACGTCGGTAATTTCGTGTTAGAAAACATCACATAATGTGCGGAAAAAAAAACGGTACGATCGATGCTGCATAGCCTCTTTTTCGTGGACATTAAAAACAAAGTAGTTGTCTTCACTTCGCACTGCATGTTTTAGCATGGAAGTTCCTATTTAATTATGATGTCTTCACTTTCTTAAAAAATATACAGTTATTTTAAGTACCAAATTACAAAAACGTCCAAATTGCATAATTGCTTTTCGTTGGGACGCCATGACGACAGTGACACTTGCGTTCGCTTGTGCTTTTCGCCAGCATTTCTACGATGAATCACCAGGATCGCGACATGCAGCAGCATGAGACTCCGGCATCTGTGACGTCATTTGGTGCCCCTTCGGGACCACTTTTGATGTATGGTCAGCATAGGACGCTAGACACACCAGTCGGATACGCGCTCCATGGCGCCATAGAACTGCTCCTAAAAGTAGCTGTCACGTGCTTTGCTCCGCGACTGTGATTCCCTCACAGCAGCTCTGACCTTTGAAGTTTGCCAGCTACGGTAGAAACGGTGTATACACGAACTCATCTCTGCTACGTCACGCGCGTGGTGAGTCACGCGCGTCGGTCGCAACATTCCGGTCTGCAGCGGCTGATTTGTCCGCGTGAAGTGTTCCCGCAGTGACGAAGCGTGTACTTCGCTGCGTTGTTTTGAAAGCGAACCTGACGAAAACATGCCTTTCGTCAAACCGCCGCGACTGGGGCTGTACCGAAAGAGTCGAGAAAGGTTTGAAGATCAGTTTTCAGCGTTCTCGGTCCGTCCGAGAACGTGGATATGTGCTGTAAACAATGGTAAGCCGACCGGGGCTGAATTCACGGATACTTGTGGCGTCATCAGATTTATTTGTTTTGTTCCAGCATGAACGACTGAAAACCGTCAAGCTGTCGACGGCGCGCCTGCGGACTGTGTTCAGTAGGTCATTCAAGTTCGAACGGCCGTCTGATCGTTCGAACTGTCGTCTGCTCTTTCAAACGCTTCGCTTGTCGTCTGCTCTTTTAAACGACACCGGCCTGTAGACCAAGTGGAGGCCCGGTACTGATAAGACAGTAAGTGCAGGCCTCACGACACTTAAGCTTGCCGGCTGTAAGCAGGCTCGACGTAACAGACAGATACGCGAGATGTTGCATTATTGTTACCAGCAGCCATGCACCGACTTGTTATGCCTGATTCACTTCAGTCCGATTCATGCATTGAGATTTTCTGTATCAACGTCGCCGCGCACCAGCTACGGTTCACGCTCGGCGTCCGAGCGACGTCGCCACAGAAAATTGCGAGCGAAATCTCATCATGTGAATCGGGCTAGTTGCATTTTGCGGCGTCCACGCGGAATGAATCTTCGCATGTCAGATCATTCACGCGAAGCTCGCGTGTAACGAGCTCGTCACTCGCTGACGCCACTCATGTAGTTAGACATTGCCAGGAAGACATAGACATCAACCATTCGAAAGCGATAACGGCAGGGCACTCACGCTGACGCCGATAACATCGCTCTTCAAATGGGATTGCTTATGAGCGACGGCGAGCTGTTGCCCAAACCCCATCGCGCATGCGCGGCGCCGGTGTCCGCTAGGCGCTCCAGGCGTCCGGTTTGTTTGATGTAAGCGCGAGTTGGTGTATAGACAAAACAGACAGGAAACGCAGCTGCCAGCATACGCTAGTCAAACTTCCAACAGAAAGGATTAGTTTCTCTCCAAGCTGGACGACATTTATCGGGCATCTTTAGGGCTGCGAAGCTCAAAATCACGCGTACTCACATAAGATATTTTTCTCTCGCGTGTTTGTGATTTTTACAATGCCCTGCAAGCAAAGAAGCAAAAAAGATATGGTGAAGTCACTCTGAGGAGGTACCGATAACTGCGAGTCACGAGACATGAATGATTCGCTAACATCCGTCAGAAGTGCGAGACGGTAAATCGTCACGCAAACATATTCTCACAAGCTGCAAATATTTATTTGGTTTACCTCTAGTAGAACATACTAACGACATGTGTTTTTTATATACAAAATATCATTTCTCGGTTCTTTAAGACCATTTCCTTAGTTCTGAACGGTCGCGCTACGGAGCCGTGGCTGCACGACCACGCCCCTGCCCTCGCCACGGAGGCTGCGTGGGCGAGGGCAAAAGCCGTGTTCTCGATAAACTACGGAGCTACGTCGTGTCGTCTGCTACTGTACCGCCAACAGGAGAGCGATAGCTCGGTGTGTTCCACAGACGCGTGTTGCGGTATGACTCTGTACGTCTGTCCTAAAGGAAGATAAAAATATAGGCTCTGTGACCCCCTCCTAAGCTTCTTGCCCTAGTCCAGATTCCCCTACAAAAATACGTTTTGAAGTCGAAGTAAATAAATATTGTTGCAGTTCAGGATTGCCTTCTGGTGCTTTGGCCTGTTAGCAACTTCATTATCCGGTGTTCAGCATTTCGATGTTTGTTATTTTGACAATGCGAAGTTTTGAACTGAACTAATCACCTCGATTCACCAAGGAAAAAAAAAAACAATTTTCAGGAAGAACTTTAATATTCTGAGTTAATAAACATCCGCCGGTCGTCGTCGATCCTCCATCCTTCCAGTGCCTATTCAGAGGTCGGTGTGGTTCTTGAAGACAACGCCAACAACATTAGTGTCGTCGGAACCATTGACCTTAGAAACGCGCCTCTTCGCTTGGGAAACTGAGATGCGTTGATTGTTATTTGTTTCTTTGCCTACTACAGACCATTCCAAAACTCGCCTTCTGGGTGCCACTAACCTTTGTCTACTGGGCTGTGAAGAGCGTTCGAGCGTGCGCAATAGCTCTCTAGGCCAAAAGATTGTACACTGCGTATGCGTTCACAGCTCAATGCATTAGGCATTTTTCGTCGGGATAGATGTCCCCAAGAGAAGAAAAGCGTATGAAATATGTGAATAGAATTGGAAATTTGAAATGTTCTTGTCCAATCGCATTTTTCTTCCTCGGTTATCAACGCTTTTAGCGTCATCACGAGACGTTAAACTATAATACACTGGTGTTTAAAAAGTAAGCCTCGAAGAACATGCGCGGACTTTGGTCAAAAATAAAACACCGGAAAAACATACCCTAATCATTACCCATGCCACCTTTTTGGGAAATATGTGAATTTCCAGAAGAACAGCGAGTTATCACCCTCCCCTAGAAATACCCTGGCTACAAAGCAGGCGACCCGGTTTTCTCTCGCGTCAAATTGCGGTGACCACGAACCGTACGGAGGTCAGAGGACGTCCGTGAAAAATATAAAGGAGGCGAAGAACGATCTACTCTGTGCACGTTTCATCCCCGATTTCCATCGACCCCAAGGCCGAAGGACGTTAGTGTGAAAGATAACAATAAAAATAAAACTTTGTGTCGAAAAACAAAAAAACACACACACACAAAAACTCGGAGATCTATTTACCGATAACCAGGAAAGCGAGACACGCACACTGATGCCTCGGAGTGCAGAATGAAACAGGATACGGGCGCAACGGGCGCGAGCGGAACAACACCTTGCACAGTGCCGATCCGGCCGATCGCCGATAGGACGATTTCGCATTTCGTGGACAGCGAGCGCCACCTCACGGGAGAGAGAGGTATCTTAAAAACAATGAAAACAAGCACCGACACCTTGGTTTTTTATATTCGCTGTAGTCACGGAACAGATCGACTTACGTGAATAATTTTGATATTATACGATTCCGTAATAAATTTAGAAGACATTCAATGAAATACTTCTTTCGTTTGCATTGAAAGAATTTTGTAAATTCGCTCCGAACGTAAGAGTGCCGAATTAGCCGATTTTGACCATTTTCATGATTTTTAAAGAATATAATCAAATTTATGATAAAACATTTTGTTCCATTTAATGTCTCGACAATGCCTCAAAGCCTTTAAAGCCGAAATTTTCAAGAAGATCCGCGCACCCGTTGTTATGTGAGAATTTTTCTAAGTTGGCGAAAAACCTCATGTATTCTCTATGGGGCTCTGAGCTGCGCCCCCTCTTAAGGCAATGAAGAAATCCACAAATGGATCGGGAGTTGTTTTGTATTACGTTCGGAGCTTTGCTCGAAGATACTATCTATCTTCGACATTTTATCAAATAATTGCCTAGACGGCTCTCAAAGGAAAATTACAGCGTTTTAGGTTGAGAAACTAAATTCAATATTCAGTGTGGGATGAATACATTCACCGCTAGGTATACTCGTGGAGAAAATGAATTCGGCCCAACGAAAATAGAGGTCGTTTCCCAGCAAAGCGTGGAAGAAGGCAAATTGAGAATATAAATTGTCCTCTTTAGGAGGGAGTGCTTGAGGGTAAGTGTTCACCGCCTAGCTCAAACCAAGCTAAAACCGTGTTGGAAAGAACTGCACCGGCAACTGTCATTTAGAAATGATTCCTGCCCCCTTCGCCTAAAAGAAGAGGCAGTAAAACTGGTACTTTACATAAAATAACAATGCTAACCGTAATTGAACCATTGTTGTTTTAGGACGATCGAGTACCTGGTAATGCTGTTACATTGTCAGGATTTGTTTTTCTCTAATATTATTTTTGAATTTTCGTGGCCTAGTTCTTTTGCGTAATGTTTATACTTTAGTATTTATCATCT
>JAZHYW010016443.1:0-25710 GCA_037355805.1 Ixodes ricinus
ACAGGGAAAGTTTCGCAGTCCCCAATTAGGGAAGCAGCGAGTCGAGAATCTGTTTCCGGTGGTCGGGTGGCTAAGTGGAGTGTGGGCATGTCCATTCCGCGTAACTTGTGGGGCGATAGCTCGCAGGGATTAGATTGAGGTGTGTAGCCCTGTGCATCGAGTGCTTAGGACAGTCCCATATAATGTGAGGGCACTTCGCCGGCACTTTGCACTGGGTCAGAGTAGGCTAGGGCCAATATTATCCTCGGAAATAGGGTGGTGAAATCTGGCGCTTAAAACTATTGTCAGTGCCGTTTGTGTATGATGCTTACGAGGCAGCTCCTCTCCCATCTAGTGTGTCCTGACGGGAGTGGACATTCCTCCTGAGAGAAGAGAGCAACAAGTCGCCCCTTTCTGGCGAGACGAGTGGCCTCCCTGCGTTCCAATGAATCCATGGGAACCTAGGCTGGATTGGGATCGGAGGGGGCAGACACAGCCTTGTGAGGGTTCAAAGGTAAGAAATAAATCCCTCGCAACTGTGTGTGCCTTCTTGTTACCCGGAATGTTGGCGTAGCCGGGTATCCATGTTATTGTTATTTGTCCCCCACTGGAGTGGAATAATTTACATGCGGATCGAAGCTCTTCAACGGTTCCATTGCGGCTGTTCAGGCGGGTGCACCCTCGCATCGCCTCCTTTGAGTTTGTGAATACGTTCATACGCTTACCGTGGTAATGTGAGTGTGACTGAATTGCCCACGGAATTGTTTGGAGTTCTGCAGTTTTAAAACTTGGGGTGTACGGTGAAATATTGCCCCAGGTTTACCGGGTTGTGCGGGTATTAGCCAACATTAATTTCTCCATTATCCACCTCGGGCAGCATCAGTGTAAATTAGTAAATTTTGTTTTCCGTTTCCAGTACGGTAATGGCTTCGATGCGCCGAGTTGCAGCCGCCCGCTTGCGATTGAATGTACACGGGCCGTGTGGCTGTGGAAGTTGTTTTATGTTTACAAGTAGCGTGTCCTACCACGGAGGATTAGGAGGGGCGTTGCTGGGACCTGGAATATGGGATCGCCCAGGTGTATAAGCCGGTCGGCCTGGGTTCCCTAAAAGCGGAGTTTCTGACTGCTGAGCATTTCAGCGGCAATCTGTTGAATGGAGTTGAGCTCTGCTGCCGAGTGGAGTTGAGCCACGGGGGTGACTTAAGGCAAGCCAATGACGACCCGCATGGTGCGCGATTAAGAGTTTCAAGCGTACCTTCCTGTGTACGAGTCAACTGAAGATGGTTGTACCCGTACACAGCCAGAGTGGAAAGGCTGGAAAGCTTGCCACCACCTGTGAGCGACGCCGGCAATCAGACCACCGGCAAGCCGATTGTCTGGTTGCCGTTGTCGCTGATAGATGGTGGTAGCTGTCCAGAGTTTTGTGTCCAGATTTATTTGTCCACGGCCACGAAACTGGCGAAACTAGCCCTTAACAGCTCCACGGTAAAAACAAGCGCTGACTTACAACTCTTTTGTATTCGTCTTCAAATTCATCTTGTCAAAGCTAGATTAAATACCAGATGGTTATAAAGGAAAACAAGGAAAAATACAAAAGAGAAGACGGAGTAGAAGAATGCGAATGAGTTTTAAGTCAGCGCGTGTGCTTGTCTCTTTGTATGTCCCTCATTTTGTCCTTGTCTTGTGCGCGGTAAACCTCAATATGAATCACCAACTCGCCCAAGCTTGCGTATAATATACTGAAGCCGTGAAGTGGAAGCACCTGGCTTCCCGGAGTCACCAAAGAACGCTTCAGTCCAGGAACATGTGTGATCGAGAAAGAAGAACGGCGATCACGGCGACACTCGCTCATATGCGACCAAGGTCAATGTGCGGAGATCGGCCAAACTACACACTCACAGCTCTCTAGGATTTCAAGATCGACACAAAACTGATACCAGCAGAAGTGTCAGAAATGAGGACCTTGTTCAAGATAAGTAATTATAGCCAAATGAGGGAGAGATGTGGTCTATGTTTGCATGTTTCTTTGTGGCGATGTAAGATGTAATGCACCCGCGTTGGGACTGAACTCTCGTGGGGAAGAACGGAGCAGGTTATAATAACCCCACGTTTAGAAAAGCCATAAGGACGCTCGTCAGTGCCTAACTTTAGTCTTTGCCTGCAATTTATAACAAGCCAAAACTCTACCTCGTGGTTACGAGGAATAAAATAGCAGGGGTTGGAGTGGGAGGGGAAGGGAGTGTGGGTTGCTCTAGGAAACCTTCAAAGTGCTCTGAGAAACTCCTCAATGATATGAGACCTCATTTTTGAATGTATACCTTGAGACTTCATCATGCTTTGTTTGCTTTACACTTCACCATATTAACAGAACACTTTTTTTCATCGCTCTGTCAAATGTAACTCCAGCGCTTCCCAACGTTAATGCAGCCTAGTTATAGCCCGGCTTTTGCAGATGGAGATTATCCTAGAGCATATTGTTTAACTTTTATGCTACGTGGCAAGAGATACTCAACGACTTATCCGGCGTGGAGTAGGTATCGTGTCTTGAATACGTTACAATATTTTAAAAAACGAAATACAAATATTTTTTTTGCATTCATGCTTGTGTTGACGCGAAACAAGCAAGACAATTTTAAGTGTATGTGAACCTTTGGCATGGTGCCGCTCAAAAATGGTGCACTTTCGCGCTGTGCTTTTGGTGTTAAACTCGTCGGGGTACCTCTAATTTGACACTAATTTCTTTAAAATCATAATGCTCGCGGCATGTGGAAAAATGGCGAATGTCTTTTCTACGACTTGCGTATTGCTGTTTTCTCTCAGAGCCACTGGAAGTTACCCGATATGAGTCTTGAAGCAATTGATTTAGGGAAAGCGTCACTAAGATAAAACCGAAGTGGGAGACAGCTGCATTTAGATTCGACATCTTGCCGTGAAGTGACTAAAGTCCTTGGCGTGATGGCTGAGTTTGTGTTTGCCACTTCAAAATTGATTCTATGACTTTTGCTGTTTTTATGGGCTCGTTGTAAGCGTACGGGATGACTTGTGACGTTTAACTTAACGCTTGTTGCCCAACTTCATGAGTTTGGTTTTTGCCTGGACGGAGTTTAAATATAAGCTTATATTTTAGTGGTGTAATCAATTCGCGCATCGCCCTGTGCTTTTAATGCATCGCACTGTTGATGTTGTCAATACCTGAAGTTTCAAGCTAAGGATAAATTAGGGACATCGAACAGCATGGAGAGCTTCCTTTGTAATATGCTGATCAGCGCCGCAGAGTTAACGGATCACTACAATTTGTTGGTTGCTGATCAGAAATATGAACGTAGGTTCAGCTTGACAATATGCAGCACCAATTATTTTGGTATATATATATATATATATTTTTTTTTAAACTGATACATTCGTATGTTTTACCGCAAAGTCCGAAACGTAGGCGAGGTAATGAGAAAAACTCCGATTCCCAAATTCTTTCCTAAATTTCACGTATGCACTTTGTTAACAATCTCTTAAAAGGCCTTCTACCACAAGCGAAGCAATTTTGCAAGTGAAGGGGGCATGTTTTTTCCCATAAAAAGAACAATAAAAAGGTACCCCTCACCCCAAAAGAAAACACGAAAAATATGAACAACTACGTACTCCATCTGTTTTTACCTTTGAAAAGTTATGTTTTATTTATTTCAAAACATTTCATTTCTTTGGCTTGATTCATATCTGTGAACTTCGACGGCAAATTGGGTTCGGATAGCGGTATGCTGGAAGGCACTGGTTGCATGCACCATAACATTGCGCACCTGACTCGCACTGTAAAATGTAAAAAAGGGAAATATACGTTATCGTTCAAAAAGATTTGCATATGTACCACCATGTAAAAAAGTCCAATATGAACCCTTTTAATGTAGTTATGGTGTACCAATATAAGCTTATTGTATATATTGTAATAAAACAAAAGCTAATTGTGATTCGATAAACTCAATCAACTCTATAATATTCCTCACCGAAACAGTTCATCACGATACATTACGTGGTTATGGGTGTTGGGCGACAATATAAAATACGATTTGTTAGAAGCTATGCCATACCACTCCACTTATTGCATTGTACGAAAGCGTCTGTTGCACAATACAAATATCAAATTAAACATTTGAGAATTTCCTCGCACATACCTCAATGCGCGCAAGTGATATTTACCAACGCTAACACAGTATAATGCAAATATATTTATTAATTGCCCTGGATTAACTTACAAATCAATTCATGAAACTAGCATGTTCGGGTTTACATGGTCGAGTTTCGCAGCCTCGCGCACTGGCAATTTGTGACGCTAAAACGATGAATCCCAAATTATGCGCCCATCTCGCCCGTTTCCACGACAAAAGTTTTCTGGTAATCCTAAGTACAATCCGCGACGACGCGCAGGATGCTTTCACCATCCAACAAGATAAAATTTAAAGTAAAATGCCGTGACACGAGATCAGAACCAACACATGTGCACCGACTGAGCGCCCATCCACTCCAGACACCTTCCGTAAACACGTTCGAGAAGCCGCGGTAATGAAAACACAAAACAACACAAACGAAACAGAAGAATCGGCGAATGTTTCCTGGAGCAGAGCCTCTGCCTAGGGGGCCTGGAGTCACTGGCGTCACCGCGTTACAGGGTCACGTGTTTTGCACCTTCTGTAAATAGAGTGATGGTGCTGTGGTCTTGACTCGCGCTCAAAAACGGTTCTCCCGTCCTGCCTTATGGCGTATTCACACTGGTGGTTGAGATGTGTTTCCGAAGCGATTGCGAATGCGATTCACGAGCGACTCTGTTTATGACACATTGATACACGGATGGCGGTTTCTCGGTGATCACGCGTGATCTTTTGAGACTTGCGTTCGGGAACCCTGTTTTAGAATACAAAATCCAGTGTAATCCACGATCCAAAGCCAACATTTAGCTTTTTTGGCGCTTTGAAGATTCTTAGACAGATTGTTTACACGCATTAAGAGTTCAGGGCAGCGCAAAAAGAGACATGAACCGTCGCAAACCCGCCTGCCATTCCCGACTTTGTACACAAGCAAAGCCCATCCAGGCATCGACTCATCTTGCTGACTCAGAATAGGATGCCCCCGACTCTTTCTTCGAAGTGGACCATTCTGAAAGAATTGTTGGCTTCGTTTTTGGGATAGGGAGCCAGTTTTTTCCCCGCACTGCTGGACCGTGGTGCAGGGTAACGTGTTCGGTGCTAGCCGGTCGCGGCTCCGTTGGTGGCGGACTCTCCTTTCGTCACTCGCACGTCGATCGAGTCACTGTATGTTTGACATTAACCGCAAACAAACGCCTTATAGATTACTTATGCATTCTCTGGCAAGTACACTTTATTTCTTGAGTAGGTTACCTTTCTTTCATTTTGTTGTAGTAAACTTTGCAGGCCGAGCTAGCGCAGGCGCCCTGGTAGCTCAGCTGTAGTCTGTTGGCTACGCAATGAACCATTTGCTAAATCCCCCAAGCGCTTCGGCCCACACTCAAGGAATCATGGGAATGGTGTTCCTTCAGCTCCCTAGTAATCGGCAATTTTGACCGATGCAATGGTTGCACAGTTTTGAGAGTAATCCATTGCCATCCTGAACAAGCGTCGTATAGGGACCAAGGACCTCTCATATTACTTCTAACATTTCTCGTGAATGTCAACGCTTTCAATACTGTGCGTCCGGGCCACCCTTCAACCTGACTGAGCTGCTGAAATCTCTAACGGAATTATGATTCTCGTACAGCTTCAAAGACGCTGATATTAGGTTAGAAGCGATAAAAATTCTCAATATAGCCCCGCTGACTCCAAGCTAAATCCTGGATTTGGTTGTTGTGAATCCTAGACTTTTTAAGCAATTCTTGCTAAAACAACAATCACGAGACTGACAATATTGTAAGATATTTCGGCAGCTCAGCCAGGTTGAAAGGTGGATTGCTTGCACAGTATCAAAAAGGCCGACATTGACGAGAAAGTTTAGAAGTTATATGACAGGTCCTTGAACTCTAACGACGCTTGTTCAGGTGACTCCGGATTGCACTCAAAACTGTGCAACCATGGAATTAGTCGAAATTACCGATCACTAGTGAGCTGAAGGAACACCGTTCTCATGAATCGTCGAGTGTGGGCCGGGGCGCTTGGGGAATTCAGCACATTTTCTATTCGGCTCACGATGTTTCTATCGGCCTTCGTGGTGGTCATCACGCTGTCGAAAGCTCTCAGTTGTTCACTCGACTGCCTTCGTGGTTACAAAAGCTGTCATTCAGGTCAATCGGGGGCGGGTTCCGATTTTCTACGGGTAACAACTGACAATGGAGAGAGCGACAGGTTTTGGCCCCCCTAATAATACAGCAACTCTTACCCTAACCAATTCACCGGATCGAAGCCCTTTAACATTACGGGCGAATTCTTTTCGCGGCGGATTCAAGTGGCGGACGTCAACATCACGTTTCTTCGTTGATTTGTCTGCTTCAACGCTTCGACTATAGCGCCTTGGACGCCTTACCACCGACAGATGCCATCTTGCTTCGAAAGCGGCACACGTCACGTCGGCGTCGCGTTACAATATGTTGCCGCGTCGCGGTTCACGAAAGCGGTTCGGGTAAATCGGTCCAAAAGCGGTTGCCAAAATGCGCCCAACAGTTTGATCCCACCCGCTACACGGTTGATAACACGCGGATCCGCTCTGCGGTTCCTGGTCCGCTTCCAGCGTGAACGTGCCATTGTGCTGCTTCTGCGTAGTTGACGGTTGTCGTTGGTTGTCGTTGTTGTCGGCTGCCGTGAAAAAAGCGTCGTTTTTAAGTTTCGTGCTCGCGTGCGCGCTTCATGCAGAATCTCAACTCTCAAGTCACAACTCGGAAGACAAGTAGGACCTATAAAGTTATGGAGCAGTTAGCACTACTGTCTCTGCGTTTTCTGGTACTATAATGCCTAAAGCGAGTCCTAGTGTACTTTTTGTTCGCGCGTGTTCTCACGCTCCCGTGCACGAGCGCATTTGACTTCGGTTCGGCTTTTGACGATTTTTTTGGCACAGTCAGTTCTTGTACTGTTGTATGGTGGAAATGACATCTGATTTCCTCTCATTCAGTATGCATCTCTCGGCAGTTGCGTTACACAGACGCCTTTTGTTAGCATATGGGAGCCGTAGGTAGGAAATTCACGCCCTTATGCCGTTACTCCTTACTCAATTAAGACCTCTTTTGTAATTGAGGGGCTATGTGCAATAGTGGTACAAGTGCAAATGCAGAGCTTGCCAAAAAGTCCCTCAACAACTTTATTTGTGCATGCCAATGTCAATATAGCGTTCGAACTTCGAGTATATAAGTCTACAGTGTTCCCTACCGCCGAAAGTAGAGTACCACATGTATAAGTGTAAGCTCTGGGGCCGTGAATATAAAGAATGGTACAAGTGTACTTGTACCATTATTGCACGTAGCCCCTCAATTGTAATACACTCAATGTGGGCGGCGGAGAAACGCTTACTGGAGAAGCGCTCATCGAAGCAATTCTCCCCACAAAACTGTCGAGCTCGGAGAATTGCTCACCAGCCTTTTGATGGATGCGGAGAAAAACTCACCTACGCATCTAAGTATTGGGCGTTCACTCCAGTGAAATTCGTTTTCTCAATTGAAGTACGCTGAGATGGCTTATGTGCATGCGGTCATCCTGTACCTCACTACCAGAATTTATTATTAAGGTACATTAAAAGTTTTGTAGGTCGTTAGGCGTTGCCCGATGAAAATAGACTAAATTTTTGAGTAAAACGCTAATAAACAAAATAAAGGAAGACAATATATTCAGTGTAGAGGGCGGCTGCTAATAGTTTCTGGATATTTATTTCAAAAATGGGATTTTATGCAGTATACCGATACGCATTGCCAAAGTTCCACGTTCACCGTTTGTGTAACAAGCAGTGGTTCGAATTCTTACCTAATTCGAACGGAGAAAAAGATCGTATTTTTTTATCCCGGCAACGTCAGAATTAAATATGGTAACACTCACGCGAAATAAGTTGACATAAAAGTGGAACGAGGGCTACAGCCAGGGTGAAGAATAAAAATCAAGAAGATTTGAATCGGGGCTTAAATCGGCAGAATTAATAAACGTCACATAAAATCGTGGTTTTCATGCCGGCACGGGCATATCTGAAGCTTCGAGGGTCTTGCTCACAGTATGTTCAACACACACAGAGACATGCCCCACACAAATTGAACATGGCGCTATTCGAGAAGCGAATGAGACAGAACGACATGTGCACGGGTTGAGCTTCGAAATATCGCAGCGCTACTTCGGCAGCAGACCATTCCGGAAATACCCAGCGCCTCTCATGGTCTACACGACGCACTACTGCCGTTCAAGGTATACGGCGCGTGAAGGAGTAGCCATAAATAAATTCAACTGTTCATGTTGGTTCCTCTTTTCGCGCTTTCAAAACGCAAAGAAAACTGGACGATAAAAAAAAACAGGGTGCGCATTGATCTTGTTGAGTGTTCGCTCTGCTTTCGCTGTGTGCTCAACTTGCAGTGGTAATATAGAATAAATTAAGTCACATCCAGGACGTACGGAGTCTTAAACTCGGCCTCATCGTACATCCGAAAGGCTCCACAATTCCCTGCGCAACGCGGTGCATTACGGGATTGACGAGGTGCCTGTGGGGATTTTCCCGAAAGGTCATTGTCGGTCTTGGTCGCAGCCAGCTTTGCTGCTTGCTTTTTTACATTGCTGGACCAACCGCTGCAATAGGCGGGGCATGTAAAAGCTTTGGGCTACTTTGGTGACTAAAGCTGCTTTAAAATCGAAGCTCAAATCACAGCCAATTCGGATCTATGAACTTAACACATAACACGCTCTGGCCCATCAGTGGGCACCTACTCGAAGGTCACGTACCGCTCAAATACGCTCTTAAATTGGCTCCAATGGCACGTAGCATCCACTAAGGTCTGTCGCAAGTGAAACGGAGTATAGTCACGAGAGGAAGTTACCACTTGCCATAAAATGACGCTGCGAATCTGAGTGTCCATACAAGTTGGAGAGACGCGAACCAAGGTTGGAGATCGGTGCACGTTGAATGAGAGTTCGAACTTGGGGCTAAACAAAACAAACTAACGATTTTGAAAAAAAGAGAAAAAACAATAGAGTTTGATT
Source organism: Ixodes ricinus (assembly GCA_037355805.1). Lineage (NCBI taxonomy): Eukaryota > Metazoa > Arthropoda > Arachnida > Ixodida > Ixodidae > Ixodes > Ixodes ricinus. The sequence continues at coordinate 9,138 of JAZHYW010016443.1, forward strand.
TTTATACTTTTTTGAACGACGATTAGACTAATTGGGCGAAGGTGACATCAAACCTTTACAGGAATTTCTAACATGCTTTTCCGCATTCTGGTGTGACTTTGGCAACTGCACACTACCCCAAAATCACTTCAATATTTACTAGAATGGTTAATGTTAAAAGTACCTCTAGCTTAAGAACTCTAGCCCTGTTGTCTAGGCTGCCCTCGCTGCGTTTTGAAAGAATAGCGCATCGCACATTCTCTTACTCATGGCTGCATTCAGAAACTGACTCAAAAATGCGTAAAGTAAACTGAACATTGTTGCTACTTACGGGCTCACGACAGTTACTTCCTGGAATGGGACCAACGACCGGTTTAACGTAGATTGAGAAGAGCAGCATTCTGTAACAAAAAGCATAAACTTATGTGTTGAAGCATGGCAAATGGTTTTTCGTGTGTTCTGAAAGACGTGATTTTGAGTGAGTATAAAATCAAGATGAAAATAGATGCAGTCGACGGCAAAGTGGGCCGCATTGAAGGAAAGATATACAGGAGAAAAAAAGAAAAAATCGCAGGGTTTCTCAGGTTATCCCTAATACGATTTGAAGGTGAAAGCCTCAGCGCCGATCGAAACGTGATAGTGAACCTCCGAGCAGAGCCCGCTATCTGACGACGCACTTTTGGCGCCGTTTCATTGGCTCACTCGGATCGTCGCGTCGGCTGTGGTGCATGTGATAGTGAACCTCCGAACACAACGCGCTATCTGACGACGCACTTTTTGTGCCATTTCATTGGCCCATTCGGATCGTGGCGTCGGCTATGGTGCATGCGATAGCGAACCTCCGAACACAGCGCGCTCTCTGACGACGCACTTTTGGCGCCGTTTAATTAGCTCACTCGGATCGTGGCGTCGGCTGTGGTGCATGTGATAGTGAACCTCCGAACACAACGCGCTATCTGACGACGCACTTTTGATGCCATTTCATTGGCCCATTCGGATCGTGGCTTCGGCTATGGTGCATGCGATAGCGAACCTCCGAACACAGCGCGCTCTCTGACGACGCACTTTTGGCGCCTTTTCATTGGCTCACTCGGATCGTCGCGTCGTCTGTGGTGCATGTGATAGTGAACCTCCGAACACAGCGCGCTCTCTGACGACGCACTTTTGGGGCCGTTTCATTGGCTCAGTCTTATCGTGGCGTCGGCTGTGGTCCCGGTGATAGCGAACCTCCGAACACAGCGTGCTCTCTGACGACGCACTTTTGGCGCCGTTTCATTGGCTCACTCGGATCGTGGCGTCGGCAATGGTGCATGCGATAGCGAAGCCTCCGAACACAGCGCGCTCTCTGACGACGCACTTTTGGCGCCGTTTAATTAGCTCACTCGGATCGTGGCGTCGGCTGTGGTGCATGTGATAGTGAACCTCCGAACACAGCGCGCTCTCTGACGACGCACTTTTGGTGCCGTTTCATTGGCTCCATTCGGATCGTGGCGTCGGCTGTGGTGCATGTGATAGCGAACCTCCGAACACAGCGCGCTCTCTGACGACGCACTTTTGGCGCCGTTTCATTGGCTCCTCGGATCGTGGCGTCGGCTATGGTGCATGCGATAGCGAACCTCCGAACACAGCGCGCTCTCTGACGACGCACTTTTGGCGCCGTTTAATTGGCTCACTCGGATCGTGGCGTCGGCTGTGTGGTGCATGTGATAGTGAACCTCCGAGACACAGCGCGCTCTCTGACGACGCACATTTGGTGCCGTTTCATTGGCTCACTCGGATCGTGGCGTCGGCTGTGGTCCCGGTGATAGCGAACCTCCGAACACAGCGCGCTCTCTGACGACGCACTTTTGGCGCCGTTTCATTGGCTCACTCGGATCGTGGCGTCGGCTGTGGTGCCCGGTGATAGCGAACCTCCGAACACGGCGCGCTCTCTGACGACGCACTTTTGGCGCCGTTTCATTGGCTCACTCGGATCGTGGCGTCGGCTGTGGTGCATGTGATAGCGAGACCTCAACGAACACAGCGCGCTCTCTGACGACGCACTTTTGGCGCCGTTTCATTTGCCCACTTCGGATCGTGGCGTCGGCTGTGGTGCATGTGATAGTGAACCTCCGAACACAGCGCGCTCTCTGGCGACGCACTTTTGGCGCCATTTCGTTGGCTCACTCGGATCGTGGCGTCGGCTATGGTGCATGCGATAGCGAACCTCCGAACACAGCGCGCTCTCTGACGACGCACTTTTGGCGCCGTTTTCATTGGCTCACTCGGATCGTGGCGTCGGCTGTGGTGCATGTGATAGTGAACCTCCGAACACAGCGCGCTCTCTGACGACGCACTTTTGGGGCCGTTTCATTGGCTCAGCTCGTATCGTGGCGTCGGCTGTGGTGCCCGGTGATAGCCCGAACCTCCGAACACAGCGCGCTCTCTGACGGCGCACTTTTGGCGCCGTTTCATTGGCTCACTCGGATCGTGGCGTCGGCTATGGTGCATGCGATAGCGAACCTCCAAACACAGCGCGCTCTCTGACGACGCACTTTTGGCGCCGTTTAATTAGCTCCACTCGGATCGTGGCGTCGGCTGTGGTGCATGTGATAGTGAACCTCCGAACACAGCGCGCTCTCTGGCGACGCACTTTGGTGACATTTCATTGGCCCACTCGGATCGTGGCGTCGGCTGTGGTGCACGGGATGAGCGAACCTCCGGACGCAGCGTGCTCTCTGACGGCGCACTTTTGGCGCCGTTTCATTGGCTCACCGGGATGGTGGCGTCGGCTGCGGTGCATGTGATGGCGAACCTCCCCAGCACTGCGCGCTCTCTGACGACGCACTTTTGGCGCCGTTTAATTAGCTCCTCGGATCGTGGCGTCGGCTGTGGTGCATGTGATGGTGAACCTCCGAACACAACGCGCTATCTGACGACGCACTTTTGACGCCGTTTCATTGGCCCATTCGGATCGTGGCTGTCGGCTGTGGTGCATGCGATAGCGAACCTCCGAACACAGCGCGCTCTCTGACGACGCACTTTTGGCGCCGTTTCATTGGCTCACTCGGATCGTGGCGTCGGCTGTGGTGCATGTGATAGTGAACCTCCGAACACAGCGCGCTCTCTGACGACGCACTTTTGGGGCCGTTTCATTGGCTCCAGTCTGTATCGCGGCGTCGGCTGTGGTGCCCGGTTTAGCGAACCGCCGAACGCAGCGCGCTCTCTGACGACGCACGCACTGGCGCCGTTTCGCTGGCTCACTCGGATCGTGGCGTCGGCTGTGGCGTCACGGTGATAGCGAACCTCCGAACACAGCGTGCTCTCTGACGACGCACTTTTGGCGCCGTTTCATTGGCTCACTCGGATCGTGGCGTCGGCTGTGGTGCATGCGATAGCGAACCTCCGAACACAGCGCGCATCTCTGACGACGCACTTTTGGCGCCGTTTAATTGGCTCACTCGGATCGTGGCGTCGGCTGTGGTGCATGTGATAGTGAACCTCCGAACACAGCGCGCTCTCTGACGACGCACGTTTGGCGCCGTTTCATTGGCTCACTCGGATCGTCGCGGCGGCTGTGGTGCGGTATGATAGCGGAACCTCCGAACTTTCAGCGCGCTCTCTGACGACGCACTTTTGGCGCCGTTTCGTTGGCTCACTCGGATCTCGTGGCGTCGGCTGTGGTGCTTGCCGATAGTGAACCTCCGAACACCAGCGCGCTCTCTGACGACGCACTTTTGGCATGCGTTTCACTGGCTCAGTCGGATCGTGGCGTCGGCTGTGGTGCATGTGATAAGCGGAGCCTCAGAACTGCACAGCGCTCTCTGACGACGCACATTTTGGCGCCGTTTCATTGGCTCACTCGGATCGTGGCGTCGGGCGCAGTGGTCCCGGCGATAGCGAACCTCCGAACACAGCGCGCTCTCTGACGGCCCGCACTTTTGGCGCCGTTTCGTTGAAGCTCATACTCGGATCGTGGCGTCGACTTCGTCGGTGCATATGATAGCGAACCTCCCAGCACAGCGCGCTCTCTGACGACGCACTTTTGGCGCCATTTCATTGGCTCACTCGGATCGTGGCGTCGGCTGTGGTCCCGGTGAGTAGCGAACCTCCGAACACAGCGCGCTCTTTGATCGACGCACTTTTGGCGCCGTTTCAGTGGCATCACTCGGATCGTGGCGTTGACGTGTGGTGCGTCATGATAGCGAAGACACTCCGAACACAGCGCGCTCTCTGACGACGCTTACAGCTTTGGCGCCATTTGGCACTGGCTCCCTCGGATCAGTGGCGTCGGCTGTGGTCCCGGTGATAGCGAACCTCCGAACACAGCGTGCTCTCTGACGACGCACTTTTGGCGCCGTTTCGTTGGCTGACTCGGATCGTGGCGTCGGCTGCGGTGCATGTGATAGCGAACCTCCGAACACAGCGCGCTCTCTGACGACGCACTTTTGGCGCCGTTTTATTGGCTCCACTCGGATCGATGGCGTCGGCTGTGGTTGCTTGTGATAGCGAACCTCCAGAGCACGGCGCGCTGTCTGGCGACGCACTTTTGGCGCCGTTTCATTGGCTCACTCGGATCGTGGCGTCGGCTGTGGTGCATGTGATAGCGAACCTCCGCAACAGAGCGCGCTCTATCTGACGACGCGCTTTTGGTGCCGTTTCATTGAGCTCACTCGGATCGTCGCGTCGGCTGCGGTGCGTCCGATAGCGAACCTGTCCCTGTGATAGTGAACCTCGAACACAGCCGCTACTCTGACGACGCACTTTTGGCGCCGTTTCATTGGCTCACTCGGATTGTGGCGTCGGCTGTGGTGCATATGATAGCGAACCTCCGAACACAGCGCGCTCTCTGACGACGCACTTTTGGCGCCGTTTCATTGGCTCAATCGGATCGTGGCGTCGGCTGTGGTCCATGTGATAGTGAACCTCCGAACAGAGCCCGCTATCTGACGACGCACTTTTGGCGCCATTTCATTGGCTCACTCGGATCGTGGCGTCGGCTGTGGTGCATGTGATAGCGAACCTCCGAACACAGCGCGCTCTCTGACGACGCACTTTTGGCGCCGTTTCATTGGCTCACTCGGATCGTGGCGTCGGCTGTGGTGCATGCGATGGCGAACCTCCGAACACAGCGCGCTCTCTGACGACGCACTTTTGGCGCCGTTTCATTGGCTCACTCGGATCGTCGCTGATCGACTGTGGTGCGTATGATAGCGAACCTCCGAACACAGCGCGCTCTCTGACGACGCACTTTTGGCGCCGTTTCATTGGCTCACTCGGATCGTGCGCGTCGGCTGTGGTCCATGTGATAGCTAACCTCCGAACACAGCGCGCTCTCTGACGACGCACTTTTGGCGCCGTTTCATTGGCTCACTCGGATCGTGGCGTCGGCTGTGGTGCATATGATAGCGAACCTCCGAACACAGCGCGCTCTCTGACGACGCACTTTTGGCGCCGTTTCATTGGCTCAATCGGATCGTGGCGTCGGCTGTGGTCCATGTGATAGTGAACCTCCGAACACAGCCGCGCTATCTGACGACGCACTTTTGGCGCCATTTCATTGGCTCACTCGGATCGTGGCGTCGGCTGTGGTGCATATGATAGCGAACCTCCGAACACAGCGCGCTCTCTGACGACGCACTTTTGGCGCCGTTTCATTAGCTCACTCGGATCGTGGCGTCGGCTGTGGTGCATGTGATAGTGAACCTCCGAACACAGCGCGCTCTCTGACGACGCACATTTGGTGCCATTTCATTGGCTCACTCGGATCGTGGCGTCGGCTGTGGTCCCGGTGATAGCGAACCTCCGAACACAGCGTGCTCTCTGACGACGCACTTTTGGCGCCGTTTCATTGGCTCACTCGGATCGTGGCGTCGACTGTGGTGCATATGATAGCGAACCTCCCAACACAGCGCGCTCTCTGACGACGCACTTTTGGCGCCGTTTCATTGGCTCAATCGGATCGTGGCGTCGGCTGTGGTCCATGTGATAGTGAACCTCCGAACAGAGCCCGCTATCTGACGACGCACTTTTGGCGCCGTTTCATTGGCTCACTCGGATCGTGGCGTCGACTGTGGTGCATATGATAGCGAACCTCCGAACACAGCGCGCTCTCTGACGACGCACTTTTGGCGCCATTTCATTGGCTCAATCGGATCGTGGCGTCGGCTGTGGTGCATGTGATAGTGAACCTCCGAACACAGCGCGCTCTCTGACGACACACTTTTGGCGCCGTTTCATTGGCTCACTCGGATCGGGGCGTCGGCTGTGGTCCATGTGATAGTGAACCTCCGAACAGAGCCCGCTATCTGACGACGCACTTTTGGCGCCGTTTCATTGGCTCACTCGGATCGTGGCGTCGGCTGTGGTGCATGTGATAGTGAACCTCCGAACACACCGCGCTCTCTGACGACGCACTTTTGGTGCCATTATCATTGGCTCACTCGGATCGTGGCGTCGGCTGCGGTGCATATGATAGCGAACCTCCCAACACAGCGCGCTATCTGACGACGCACTTTTGGTGCCATTTCATTGGCCCATTCGGATCGTGGCGTCGGCTATGGTGCATGCGATAGCGAACCTCCGAACACAGCGCGCTCTCTGACGACGCACTTTTGGCGCCGTTTAATTAGCTCACTCGGATCGTGGCGTCGGCTGTGGTGCATGTGATAGTGAACCTCCGAACACAGCGCGCTCTCTGACGACGCACATTTGGTGCCATTTCATTGGCTCACTCGGATCGTGGCGTCGGCTGTGGTCCCGGTGATAGCGAACCTCCGAACACAGCGTGCTCTCTGACGACACACTTTTGGCGCCGTTTCATTGGCTCACTCGGATCGTGGCGTCGACTGTGGTGCATATGATAGCGAACCTCCCAACACAGCGCGCTCTCTGACGACGCACTTTTGGCGCCGTTTCATTGGCTCAACTCGGATCGTGGCGTCGGCTGTGGTGCATGTGATAGTGAACCTCCGAACAGAGCCCGCTATCTGACGACGCACTTTTGGCGCCGTTTCATTGGCTCACTCGGATCGTGGCGTCGACTGTGGTGCATATGATAGCGAACCTCCGAACACAGCGCGCTCTCTGACGACGCACTTTTGGCGCCGTTTCATTGGCTCAATCGGATCGTGGCGTCGACTGTGGTCGCATATGATAGCGAACCTCCGAACACAGCGCGCTCTCTGACGACGCACTTTTGGCGCCGTTTCATTGGCTCAATCGGATCGTGGCGTCGGCTGTGGTCCATGTGATAGTGAACCTCCGAACACGAGCCCGCTATCTGACGACGCACTTTTGGCGCCGTTTCATTGGCTCACTCGGATCGTGGCGTCGGCTGTGGTCCCGGTGATAGCGAACCTCCGAACACAGCGCGCTCTCTGACGACGCACGTTTGGTGCCGTTTCATTGGCTCACTCGGATCGTGGCGTCGGCTGTGGTGCATGCGATAGCGAACCTCCGAACACAGCGCGCTCTCTGACGACGCACTTTTGGCGCCGTTTCATTGGCTCACTCGGATCGTGGCGTCGGCTGTGGTCCCGGTGATAGCGAACCTCCGAACACAGCGCGCTCTCTGACGACGCACTTTTGGCGCCGTTTCATTGGCTCCACTCGGATCGTGGCGTCGGCTGTGGTGCATGTGATAGTGAACCTCCGAACACAGCGCGCTCTCTGACGACGCACTTTTGGCGCCGTTTCATTGGCTCACTCGGATCGTGGCGTCGGCTGTGGTGCCGGTGATAGCGAACCTCCGAACACAGCGCGCTCTCTGACGACGCACATTTGGCGCCGTTTCATTGGCTCACTCGGATCGTGGCGTCGGCTGTGGTGCATGTGATAGCGAACCTCCGAACACAGCGCGCTCTCTGACGACGCACTTTTGGCGCCGTTTCATTGGCTCACTCGGATCGTGGCGTCGACTGTGGTGCATGTGATAGTGAACCTCGAACACAGCGCGCTCTCTGACGACGCACATTTTGGCGCCATTTCATTGGCTCACTCGGATCGTGGCGTCGGCTGTGGTGCCTGTGATAGCGAACCTCCGAACACAGCGCGCTCTCTGACGACGCACTTTTGGCGCCGTTTCATTGGCTCACTCGGATCGTGGCGTCGGCTGTGGTGCATGTGATAGCGAACCTCCGAACACAGCGCGCTCTCTGACGACGCAGCTTTGGCGCCGTTTCATTGGCTCACTCGGATCGTGGCGTCGGCTGTGGTGCATGTGATAGCGAACCTCCGAACACAGGCGCGCTCTCTGACGACGCACTTTTGGCGCCGTTTCATTGAAGCTCACTCGGATCGTGGCGTCGACTGTGGTGCATATGATAGCGAACCTCCAAACACAGCGCGCTCTCTGACGACACACTTTTGGCGCCGTTTCATTGGCTCACTCGGATCGTGGCGTCGGCTGTGGTGCCGGTGATAGCGAACCTCCGAACACAGCGCGCTCTCTGACGACGCACTTTTGGCGCCGTTTCATTGGCTCACTCGGATCGTGGCGTCGGCTGTGGTGCATGTGATAGTGAACCTCCGAACACAGCGCGCTCTCTGACGACGCAGTTTTGGCGCCGTTTCATTGGCTCACTCGGATCGTGGCGTCGGCTGTGGTCCCGGTGATAGCGAACCTCCGAACACAGCGCGCTCTCTGACGACGCACTTTTGGCGCCGTTTCATTGGCTCACTCGGATCGTGGCGTCGGCTGTGGTGCCGTGTGATAGCGAACCTCCGAACACAGCGCGCTCTCTGACGACGCACTTTTGGCGCCGTTTCATTGGCTCACTCGGATCGTGGCGTCGGCTGTGGTGCATGTGATAGCGAACCTCCGAACACAGCGCGCTCTCTGACGACGCACTTTTGGCGCCGTTTCATTGGCTCACTCGGATCGTGGCGTCGGCTGTGGTGCATGTGATAGCGAACCTCCGAACACAGCGCGCTATCTGACGACGCACTTTTGGCGCCGTTTCATTGGCTCACTCGGACCGTGGCGTCGGCTGTGGTGCACCGGTGATAGCGAACCTCCGAACACAGCGCGCTCTCTGACGACGCACTTTTGGCGCCGTTTCATTGGCTCACTCGGATCGTGGCGTCGGCTGTGGTCGCATGTGATAGCGAACCTCCGAACAGAGCGCGCTCATCTGACGACGCATTTTTGGCGCCGTTTCATTGGCTCACTCGGATCGTGGCGTCGGCTGCGGTGCATGTGATAGTGAACCTCCGAACACAGCGCGCTATCTGACGACGCACTTTTGGCGCCGTTTCATTGGCTCACTCGGATCGTGGCGTCGGCTGTGGTCCATGTGATGGCGAACCTCCGAACACAGCGCGCTCTCTGACGACGCACTTTTGGCGCCGTTTTATTGGCTCACTCGGATCGTGGCGTCGGCTGTGGTGCCTGTGATAGCGAACCTCCGAACACAGCGCGCTCTCTGACGACGCACTTTTGGCGCCGTTTCATTGGCTCAATCCGGATCGTGGCGTCGGCTGTGGTCCATGTGATGGCGAACCTCCGAACACAGCGCGCTATCTGACGGACGCACTTTTGGCGCCGTTTCATTGGCTCACTCGGATCGTGGCGTCGGCTGTGGTGCATGTGATAGCGAACCTCCGAACACAGCGCGCTCTCTGACGACGCACTTTTGGCGCCGTTTCATTGGCTCACTCGGATCGTGGCGTCGGCTGCGGTGCATGTGATAGCGAACTCGAACACAGCGCGCTCTCTGACGACGCACTTTTGGCGCCGTTGTTGGCTCACTCGGATCGTGGCTCGACTGTGGTGCATGTGATAGCGAACCTCCGAACACAGCGCTCTCTGACGACGCTACTTTTGGCGCCGATTCATTGGCTCACTCGGATCGTAGTGTCGGCTGCGGTGCATGTGATAGCGAACCTCCGAACACAGCGCGCTCTCTGACGACGCACTTTTGGCGCCGTTTCATTGGCTCACTCGGATCGTGGCGTCGACTGTGGTGCATATGATAGCGAACCTCCGAACACAGCGCGCTCTCTGACGACGCACTTTTGGCGCCGTTTCATTGGCTCACTCGGATCGTGGCGTCGGCTGTGGTCCATGTGATAGTGAACCTCCGAACATAGCGCGCTCTCTGACGACGCACTTTTGGCGCCGTTTCATTGGCTCACTCGGATCGTGGCGTCGGCTGCGGTGCATGATGATAGCGAACCTCCGAACACAGCGCGCTCTCTGACGACGCACTTTTGGCGCCGTTTCATTGGCTCACTCGGATCGTGGCGTCGGCTGTGGTGCATGTGATAGCGAACCTCCGAACACAGCGCGCTCTCTGACGACGCACATTTGGCGCCGTTTCATTGGCTCACTCGGATCGTGGCGTCGGCTGATGGTGCATGCGATAGCGAACCTCCGAACACAGCGCGCTCTCTGACGACGCACTTTTGGCGCCGTTTCATTGGTTCACTCGGATCGTGGCGTCGCTGTGGTGCCTGGTGATAGCGAACCTCCGAACACAGCGCGCTCTCTGACGACGCACTTTTAGGCGCCGTTTCATTGGCTCAGCTCGGACCGTGGCGTCGGCTGTGGTCCATGTGATAGCGAACCTCCGAACACAGCGCGCTCGTCTGACGACGCACTTTATGGCGCCGTTTCATTGGCTCACTCGGATCGTGGCGTCGGCTGTGGTGCATGTGATAGTGAACCTCCGAACACAGCGCGCTCTCTGACGACGCACTTTTGGCGCCGTTTCATTGGCTCCAATCGGATCGTGGCGTCGGCTGTGGTCCATGTGATAGTGAACCTCCGAACACAGCGCGCTCTCTGACGACGCACTTTGGCGCCGTTTCATTGGCTCACTCGGATCGTGGCGTCGGCTGTGGTCCATGTGATGGTGAACCTCCGAACACAGCGCGCTATCTGACGACGCACTTTTGGCGCCGTTTCATTGGCTCACTCGGATCGTGGCGTCGGCTGCGGTGCATGTGATAGCGAACCTCCGAACACAGCGCGCTCTCTGACGACGCACTTTTGGCGCCGTTCTTGGCTCACTCGGATCGTGGCGTCGGCTGCGGTCCCAGTGATAGCGAACCTCCGAACACAGCGCGCTATCTGACGACGCACTTTTGGCGCCATTCCATTGGCCCTCGGACGTGGCGTCGGCTTGGTGCATACGACAGCGCGCCTCTGAACACAGCGCGCTCTCTGACGACGCACTTTTGGCGCCGTTTCATTGGCTCACTCGGATCGTGGCGTCGGCTGTGGTGCATGTGATAGTGAACCTCCGAACACAGCGCGCTCTCTGACGACGCACATTCTGGCGCCGTTTCATTGGCTCACCCGGATCGTGGCGTCGGCTGTGGTCCCGGTGATACGCGAACCTCCGAACACAGCGCGCTCTCTGACGACGCACTTTGGCGCCGTTTTATTGACTCACTCGGATCGTGGCGTCGGCTGTGGTGCGTGTGATAGTGAACCTCCGAACACAGCGCGCTCTCTGACGACGCACTTTTGGCGCCGTTTCATTGGCTCACTCGGATCGTGGCGTCGACTGTGGTCCATATGATGGCGAACCTCCCAACACAGCGCGCTCTCTGACGACGCACTTTTGGCGCCATTTCATTGGCTCACTCGGATCGTGGCGTCGCTGTGGTTCAATGATAGCGAACCTCCGAACACAGCGCGCTCTCTGACGACGCACTTTTGGCGCCGTTTCATTGGCTCACTCGGATCGTGGCGTCGGCTGTGGTGCATATGATAGCGAACCTCCGAACACAGCGCGCTCTCTGACGACGCACTTTTGGCGCCGTTTCATTGGCTCAATCGGATCGCGGCGTCGGCTGTGGTCCCGGCGATAGCGAACCTCTGAAGACAGCGCTATCTGACGATGCACTTTTGGCGCTGTTTCATTGGCTCATCGGATCGTGGCGTCGGCTGTGGTCCCGGTGATAGCGAACCTCCGAACACAGCGCGCTCTCTGACGACGCACTTTTGGCGCCGTTTCATTGGCTCACTCGGATCGTGGCGTCGGCTGTGGTCGCATGTGATAGTGAACCTCCGAACACAGCGCGCTCTCTGACGACGCACTTTGGCGCCATTTCATTGGCTCACTCGGATCGTGGCGTCGGCTGTGGTCCCGGTGATAGCGAACCTCCGAACACAGCGCGCTCTCTGACGACGCACTTTTGGCGCCGTTTTATTGGCTCACTCGGATCGTGGCGTCGGCTGTGGTCCAGTGATGGCGAACCTCCGAGCACAGCGCGCTCTCTGACGACGCACTTTTGGCGCCGTTTCATTGGCTCACTCGGATCGTGGCGTCGGCTGTGGTCCCGGTGATAGTGAACCTCCGAACACAGCGCGCTCTCTGACGACGCCTTTTGGCGCCGTTTCATTGGCTCACTCGGATCGTGGCGTCGGCTGCGGTGCATGTGATAGCGAACCTCCGAACACAGCGCGCTCTCTGACGACGCACTTTTGGCGCCGTTTCATTAGCTCACTCGGATCGTGGCGTCGGCTGTGGTCCATGTGATTAGCGAACCTCCGAACACAGCGCGCTCTCTGACGACGCACTTTTGGCGCCGTTTCATTGGCTCACTCGGATCGTGGCGTCGGCTGTGGTTCGTGTGATGGCGAACCTCCGAACACAGCGTGCTCTCTGACGACGCACTTTTGGCGCCGTTTCATTGGCTCACTCGGATCGTGGCGTCGACTGTGGTGCATATGATAGCGAACCTCCGAACACAGCGCGCTCTCTGACGACGCACTTTTGGCGCCGTTTCATTGGCTCACTCGGATCGTGGCGTTGACTGTGGTGCATATGATAGCGAACCTCCGAACACAACGCTGCTCTCTGACGACGCACTTTTGGCGCCGTTTCATTGGCTCAATCGGATCGTGGCGCCGGCTGTGGTCCATGTGATAGGTGAACCTCCGAACACAGCGCGCTATCTGACGACGCACTTTTGGCGCCGTTTCATTGGCTCACTCGGATCGTGGCGTCGGCTGTGGTCCATGTGATAGCGAACCTCCGAACACAGCGCGCTCTCTGACGACGCACTTTGGTGCCGTTTCATTAGCTCACTCGGATCGTGGCGTCGGCTGTGGTGCATGTGATAGTGAACCTCGAACACAGCGCGCTATCTGACGACGCACATTTGGTGCCGTTTCATTGGCTCACTCGAGGATCGTGGCGTCGGCTGCGGTGCCCGGTGATGGCGAACCTCCGGACAGAGCGCGCTCTCTGACGACGCACTTTTCGGCGCCCGTTTAATTAGCTCACTCGGATCGTGGCGTCGGCTGTGGTGCATGTGATAGTGAACCTCCGAACACAGCGCGCTATCTGACGACGCACTTTTGGCGCCGTTTCATTGGCTCACTCGGATCGTGGCGTAGGCTGTGGTCCATGTGATAGCGAACCTCGAACACAGCGCGCTCTCTGACGACGCACTTTTGGCGCCAGTTTCATTGGCTCACTCGGATCGTGGCGTCGGCTGTGGTTCCGGTGATGGCGAACCTCCGAACACAGCGTGCTCTCTGACGACGCACTCTTGGCGCCGTTTCATTGGCTCACTCGGATCGTGGCGTCGGCTGCGGTGCATGTGATAGCGAACCTCCGAACACAGCGCGCTCTCTGACGACGCACTTTGGCGCCATTTAATTGGCTCACTCGGATCGTGGCGTCGGCAGTGGTGCATGTGATAGTGAATCTCCGAACACAGCGCGCTCTCTGACGACGCACCCTTGGCGCCGTTTCATTGGCCCATTCGAATCGGGGCGTCGGATATGGTGCATGCGATAGCGAACCTCCGAACACAGCGCGCTCTCTGACGACGCACTTTTGGCGCCGCTTTATTAGCTCACTCGGGTCATGGCGTCGGCTCTGGTCCCGGTGATAGCGAACCTCCGAGCACAACGCGCTCTCTGACGACGCACTTTTGGCGCCGATTTCATTGGCTCACTCGGATCGTGGCGTCGGCTGCGGTGCATGTGATAGCGAACCTCCGAACACAGCGCACTCTCTGACGACGCACTTTTGGCGCCGTTTCATTGGCTCACTCGGATCGTGGCGTCGGCTGCAGTGCATGTGATAGCGAACCTCCCGAACACAGCGCGCTCTCTGACGACAGCACTTTTGGCGCCGTTTTCATTGGCTCACTCGGATCGTGGCATCGGCTCTGTGGTCCACGGTGATAGCGAACCTCCGAAGACGAGCGCGCTCTCTGACGACGCACTTTTGGCGCCGTTTCATTGGCTCGCTCGAGATCGTGGCGTCGGCTGTGGTCCCGGTGATAGCGAACCTCCGAACACAGCGCGCGCTCTCTGACGACGCACTTTGGCGCCGTTTCATTGGCTCACTCGGATCGTGGCGTCGGCTGTGGTGCATGTGATAGTGAACCTCCGAACACAGCGCGCTATCTGACGACGCACTTTTGGCGCCGTTTCATTGGCTCACTCGGATCGTGGCGTCGGCTGTGGTGCATGCGATAGCGAACCTCCGAACCACAGCGCGCTCTCTGACGACGCAACTTTTGGCGCCGTTTTATTGGCTCCTCCGGATCGTGGCGTCGGCTGTGGTGCATGTGATGGTAGACCCTCCGAACACAGCGCGCTCTCCGACGACGCGCATCCGGTGCCAGTTTCATTGGCAAGCTCCATCCGGATCGTGGCGTCGGCTGTGGTGCCCGGTGATAGCGAACACTCGAACACAGCGCGCTCTCTGACGACACACTTTTGGCGCCAGTTTCGTTGGCTCCACTCGGATCGTGGCGTCGGCTGTGGTGCACGTGATAGCGAGCCTCCGAACACAGCGCGCTCTCTGACGACGCACTTTTTTGGCGCCGTTTTCATTGGCTCAATCGGATCGCGGCGTCGGCTGTGGTGCATGTGATTAGTGAACCTCCGAACAGAGCGCGCTCTGTGACGACGCGGACTTTCGGCGCCGGTTCATTGGCTCACTCGGATCGTGGCGTCGACTGGGTGCGTATGATGGCGAACCCCAACAAGCGCGCTCTCTGACGACGCACTTTTGGCGCCATTTCATTGGCTCACTCGGATCGTGGCGTCGCCTGTGGTCCCGGATGATAGCGAACCTCCGAACACAGCGCGCTCTCTGACGACGCACTTTTGGCGCCGTTTCATTGGCTCACTCGGACCGTGGCGTCGGCTGTGGTGCATATGATAGTGAACCTCCGAACACAGCGCGCTCTCTAGACGACGCATTTTTGGCGCCGTTTTATTGGCTCACTCGGATCGTGGCGTCGGCTGTGGTGCATGTGATAGTGAACCTCCGAACACAGCGCACTATCTGACGACGAACATTTGGCGTCGCTTTATTAGCTCACTCGGATCGTGGCGTCGGCTGCGGTGCATGTGATAGCGAACCTCCGGACACAGCACGCTCTCTGAAGACGCACATTTGGCGCCGTTTCACTTGGCTCACTCGGATCGTGGCGTCGGCTGTGGTGCATCTGATAGTGAACCTCGAACACAGCGCGCGCTCTGACGACGCACTTTTGGCGCCGTTTCATTGGCCACTCGGATCGTGGCGTCGGCTGTGGTGCATGTGATAGTGAACCTCCTAACACAGCGCGCTCTCTGACGATGCACTTTTGGCGCCGTTTCATTGGCTCACTCGGATCGTGGCGTCGGCTGTGGTCACGTGATAGCGAACCTCCGAACACAGCGCGCTCTCTGACGACGCACTTTTGGCGCCGTTTCATTGGCTCACTCGGACCGTGGCGTCGGCTGTGGTGCAGTGTGACTAGTGAACCTCCGAACACAGGCGCGCTCTCTGACGACGCACTTTTGGTCGCTACTTTATTGGCTCACTCGGATCGTGGCGTCGGCTGTGGTGCATGTGATAGCGAACCTCCGAACACAGCGCGCTCTCTGACGACGCAGTTTTGGCGCCGTTTCATTGGCTCACTCGGATCGTGGCGTCGACTGTAGTGCATGTGATGGCGAACCTCCCAACACACGCGCTCTCTGACGACGCACTTTGGCGCCGTTTCATTGGCTCACTCGGATCGTGGCGTCGGCTGTGGTCCCGGTGATAGCGAACCTCCGAACACAGCGCGCTCTCTGACGACGCACTTTTGGCGCCGTTTCATTGGCTCACTCGGACCGTGGCGTCGGCTGTGGTGCGTCGGTGATAGTGAACCTCCGAACACAGCGCGCTCTCTGACGACGCAATTTTGGCGCCGTTTCATTGGCTCACTCGGATCGTGGCGTCGGCTGTGGTGCATGTGATAGCGAACCTCCGAACACAGCGCGCTCTCTGACGACGCACTTTTGGCGCCGTTTCATTGGCTCACTCGGATCGTGGCGTCGGCTGTGGTGCATGCGATAGTGAACCTCCGAACACAGCGCGCCATCTGACGACGCACTTTTGGCGCCGTTTCATTGGCTCAATCGGATCGTGGCGTCGGCTGTGGTCCATGGTGATAGTGAACCTCCGAACACAGCGCGCTCTCTGACGACGCACTTTTGGCGCCGTTTGATTGGCTCACTCGGATCGTGGCGTCGGCTGTGGTCCATGTGATAGCGAACCTCCGAACACAGCGCGCTACTCTGACGACGCACTTTTGGCGCCGTTTCATTGGCTCACTCGGATCGTGGCGTCAGGCTGTGGTACGTGTGAAGCAATGCCACGTA
>JAZHYW010016444.1:0-10356 GCA_037355805.1 Ixodes ricinus
ACACATTGCCCGCGCCCACATATTAGGCTCTTTTTGTAAAGATAAATGTCAACCTGTTATCGTCAAATTCGGAGTCATTCACAACAAAAGATAGTGTCCTTCAGTCGACAGCTGCTATCAAAGGTAGCGGTTCATCGGTCAGTGAAGATTTTTCACCGGCGACACGCCAAGCTAGATCCAAACTGATCAATTTTGGAAAATAAAAAAATGCTGCGTTTAAACTAAAATATAACAAATTGCACAACAACAAAAAGATATACGCATACGACTTCACTAAGGACAGCGTTTACGAGGTCTTTACCACTGGCGCCGTGCGGCCAGTTAATGACGAAGCTGAAAACAGCGGGGCTTCGCCATCGACCGGGGCGACGTCCAGGTAGGATTTTGGGGGGATTGGTTCAAGGCGCTGCCTCTAGGCACGTAATGTTCCTTTACTCCTTTGCAACATTCGAAGCGTCATGCGCTGCCGGGATGATCTTAGTTTAATTATTGAGTCCACTGATTGCGAAATTATTCTGTTAACTGAAACATGGCTGTCTAGTAGAGTGGGATCAGTGAAATATTTACGTGCGGTAAGAATTTTAACGTATATAGGCAGGATCGAGGTGAAAGAATGGGTGGTGGAGTTCTTACTGCTGTGGCCGAAGGTATAGTCTCAAACGTTGTCGATGTTTTAACTGACTTAGGAATGCTTTGGTTCAGCGTAACTGTAAACTACAAGCAATTAATTTTGGGTGTGTTCCCACCCAACGCTTCGTCGGCCACCCAACGCTTCGTCTTCCCTTTGTGAACATTTGCATGATTCGGTTAATGCAATCGTTAGTCGGTTTCCTACGTCACAAATTGTTCTCCTCGGTGATTTTAATATTTCTAGCATTACGTGTCCTACTACGCCACCTACTGTACACCCATTTTCATCAGAAGGGAATGACTTCATTATTTATGTTCGGAGTTCAATCCTTTCCAACTGGTTGTTCAACCTACACGAATTACTTCTACCTCCGCAAATATTTTAGATCTTGTGTTGACGACATGTCCAGACTTAGTATCATCTATTTTGCACCTGCCTGGTTTGAGCGACCACTGCTTGCTACATATTGATTTAAATATACCTTTGCAAGCTACTTCCAATACTATTAAAACAATTTGGGATTACAGTAAAGCAGACTTCAATGCTATTAATAGTGAATTGGCATTGTTTCTAGACACTTTTCTAAGTGGTTTTTTCTGGCGTTCTGTTAACGAAATTGGAATATATTCAAACTAAAAGTAAAGTAAGCTCCTTGAGTCGCACATCCCACTCAAATAAATTTACTCGAACTCAAACGCACCATGGTTTACTAGAACAATCGGGAGACTTACGAACAATAAAAAGCGTTTTTCTGTGCCGCTAAGCGTGATCCCACAGCTCACCATTGCGACGCATGGCATGTCTCTGCTGATTTGCACATGACAGTTGTGTGTAGTGCTAAAAGTACTTACTTTACTTGTACATTACCATCTATGCTAATTAATAAACCCCGCCAGTTCTGGAACACCACGAGAGAGAAAAGTAATACAGCTGTAGAGCTCAGAGCCGATGATGGTAGCCCTATTTCTTGTGAAGAAGTGTGCCAATAAACTCAATGCTATTTTGTCAGCTGTTTTTCTGACCTCCCTATTAAGTAATGACCAAACATACATGTCCTCTGACTACCTCCCTATGTACCCCATATCAATTAGTCCTGAAGGCATTGTGAACATAATCGATTCCCTTAAACTATCCTCATCATGTGGTATAGACTGTATAAACTCCAGAGTTTTTGAAGAATACTAGAATGTACTCCTCCATTCTTCTTGCGAGTATATTTTCTCAATCCTGGAACAAGGTATTTTGCCAGACAGACTGGAGGGTAGCCAAGGTGGTCCCACAGTTCACGAAGGAGGTGATAAATTCAACCCTGGAAACTTTCGTCTAATTTCATTTACGAGTGTCCCAAGCAAAATTTTGGAGCCTATTATTTACTCTAACATAGTAAATTTTCTAGAATCAAATAAGTCTTTGTCCCTTTCAACACGGTTTTGAAAGACATTATCATGCGTAACACAACTTGTATCATTCACGCATGACCTTCATTCTATCGTTGACGTTTGCTCCAAAGTAGAATGCATATTTTTAGACTTCTCTAAAGCCTTTGATAAAGTGCCTCATACCTTACTCTTGTCCAAGCTTAGTAAACTAAATGTTGATCTGGCGGTACTCTACCTGGATACATTCATTTCTAACGAACCGTAAACAATATGTCAACGTGAATAACACAAGCTCTGCTATACTATCAGTAACATCAGGCGTTCCTCAAGGTTCTGTGCTCGGTCCGTTATTATTCCTTATATACATTAACGATCTACCCTCTCATGTATACTCAAAAATGTCTTTATTTGCTGATGACTGCGTTATTTATCGAGAAATTACCCATGATTCTGATTCTAACCTACTACAAAACGATATTAACTCTGTTTCCAACTGGTGCGACTCGTGGTCCATGGTACTAAATTCTAGCAAATGTAAGGTTATGAGAGTGTCCCGTTGTACTTCCTCTCAGCCCCATTATACGCTAAATAACCATTCCCTTGAATTAGATACGGTCTATAAGTATTTAGGAGTTCATATTACATCTGATTTATCATGGAGGATTCACATTAACTACATAATTAACAACGCTAATCGCATGCTAGGATTTCTTAAAAGGAATTATTTTTAGCACCCCAGTCTTTAAAGCTAATTTAAAAAGAAAACTTTGTACGATCAAAGCTTTGAATATGCATCTTCTGTTTGGGACCCTGGTCAGTCTGTACTAATTGATTTGATTGAAGCCGTCCAAAATCGTTCTGTTAGATTTATATTTTCGAATTACCATCGGACAGCCAGCGTAAGCACTATGAAGTCTAACCGTTCTCTCCCTGAATTATCAACTCGTAGAAACGTAGCCCGTCTAAGTTTGTTTCATAAAATTTATTTCGCTAATGAGACGCTGCGTAATAAGCTAGTTATACCTCCTCTTTACGTTTCACCTAGACTTGACCATCAACACAAAGTTGGCATCTCATATGCTCGCACCAACGTCTTTCACCATTCTTTCATACTGTCTACATCATTTGACTGGAACCACCTGGCTGCACCCGTAGTTTTGATCATATATCACGACCTTTTTAAAAAAGCCTTGGAACTTATTTTTTCTAATCTACACTGATTGTATTTCCTGTGTATCTGTGTCTCTGTTTCTTCAATATCTCATGCAACCACTTCCCCCTCTGTAATGCTCACACCCTGAGAGTAAAATAAATAAATAAATAAATAAATTACACATCCTGCCGACGCTGAATCATTTATTAACCTCATCAAAGCAATGGGAAGTTTTTTGTTAGTATTTTTGGCGTTATTGAAATTTCGAAATTTTATTACTGTGTCTTGTTTTGAATTGTTTATTTATATTGTTGGTCGCGGGCTTGTGCTGTTTGTGTGAGTTTCCATCGTATAAATGTGGTCTGTACCCCATCCTCTGCTTTAATGCTACGGCGCTGCAAAAGTACAAATAAAGAAATGAATAATCACTCGAAACAAGGGTATTGTTGCCGAAGTTTATAGAGGCGGTTTTGTTAGAATAATCACTCGGAACAAGTGTATTGTTGCCGAAGTTTATAGAGGCGGTTTTGTTATAAGCAGCTGTCATATACTAACAGTGAAAACAATGTAACGACAAAATAACGTAAAAGTAACGTCCGTTAGTCATGGCAAGTAACGACACCGGTATTTCCCGAAAAAATTGTCAAGGTGCAGGCAAGCTGGTGTATGTTGATTATCATGTTAAAATCCTGAGACTAGGAAAAAATCTTGAAAGGAAAAAAATTCAAGAAGTCACAGAAATGGGGGCAGACACACCGTCTCAAACTCAGCTAACAAATTTTAACAGCTAACAAAATTTGTTAGCTGAGTTTGAGACGTTTGTCTGCTCCTTATTTCTGTGACTTGATCATACTTTTTCCTTTCAGGTTTCCCTTCCCATTCTCGGGATTTTAACATCATGATCACCGGTATTTCGTTACATCTACAGAATGGAAACGGAGCTCTGTAACGCGATAGCTTTTTTCCAAGCCAACAGGTAACGCTATTGCGTTACTTATTCTCAGTAACGGTCACAACATGCTCTGGAGTGCCACAGGAATATATTCTTGGAGCATTGTTTTTTTAATATTCATGAACGATAATTTAGATGACATTCCAGTTCAGAATAATCTTTTTGTCGGTGATTATGTTATTTACAGCGAAATCTCTAGCCGTGACGACCATCTTCACATTCCATCTTCACATTCACTCTCCCTGGCAAAAAAATAAATAAATCCATGGGGCAGAAAATGGCAAATGACTCCTAATGCGAAACAAAATCTGTATTTATGAGTATCACGCGGGGAAAAAAGAGGACTTCACAATTTTCCTATTCCATAGACGGAGTGCTATTGCAAAACGTTGAACCTTTCCAATACCTGAAGTCATTATCTCATCTGATCTGCGATGGTACAACCAGCATTAACTATATATCACAACGCGCGGTTTAGAAACTCGACTTTCTCTGTCCCTGGGGCGCTCCAGTCCATCAACAAAGTTGCTTGCTTATAAGTCCTACGTAAGACCTATCCTAGAATATGCAGCAGTAGTTTGAGATTCTCACGTTAAAGAATATAAAAATAAATTGGAGAAAATACAAAGAAACGGGTTTCGGTTTATTCCTGACAGTTACAGTTGGTCTGTATCTCCCAGACAGCTCCCGCAGAATTCCAACCTTTTGTGTCTCGATCGACAGTAGACGTCGGAAGGATCGCCTTAAATTCGTATACCTAACTGTCTATGACAACCTAAAAAATAACAAGAACAAATACATCTCTTTCTTCCAGCCGCGAGTAGCGGAAGACCGCATCATCTGTCAAGTAGAGAGTTTGCTGCTACCAATAATGTATTTCACCAGTCATTTTTTCCGCGAAGTATTCGAGAATGGAGCTTCTTCCCGGTTGACGTTCTCGCTAGTGAGTCTCTGTTCCTATTCTTCTCGCAGATTGAATAAAAAATTTATCTTAGATCGGAGAGTTAACATGTTCAAGAGTATTGTACATTCGTGTTTTTTTTTTATTAGTGCTGTGACTGATTTTGTTTTTTTTTGTGTTATGTGTTCGTTCTGAAGCCGGGGTTTTGCTTGGCTTTTGTTTTTCCGCTGGTGCTCATGACACAGCAGCTTGTCTTTACATGAAATATTGTATGCATTGCCGAGCGCTGCCGATATATTTTTTTTTCTTGTGATATTTCTTATTTGTGCATTTTCTGTGCCTGTACCACTTCTGCTACAACGTCGACGAGGCGAGCAGTACTAGTAAATAATAAGTCAAAAGAGCCATCGAGTCAAAAGGTCCAATAATGGATCTCTTGACGCGTTGGACCTTCTGACTCGCAAGACATGAATCAAGAGATCCAATGTGGGTCAAGAGGTACAAGCGCAAACCGATCCAACGAGTCAGAAGACCCACGAAAAGCCAAAAAATGCAGGGAGCCAAAGATTCATCGAGTCAAGAGGTACAATAACGGATCTCTTGACGCGTTGGATCTCTTGACCCGGAAGGCGCGAGTCGAAAAAATCCAATGTGGGTCAAGGGGCACAATGACTCGAAAACTGCCCCGTCATATTGCAAGGGGGTCACGGAAAGCTCCTCACGCTAGTCGCGGGGAGTCACAAACGCCGCTCAGACTTGTGTTGACTGCGTACGGTTCATCATTTTTATTTTATCTGTCTGATCGATCTAGGATAATGAAAAAATTCCAAGCGGGAGATCTCCTAGTTGGTTGCACAACGAAGCCCCAACAGCGACGAACGTGTCTGTCAAATGAAGTGTCCGCTGGACCACACATAAACCGAAATTTCATTGCAGTAAAAGGCCCCTGAAAAGAAAAAGAAATGTCTGTTTTGGATACACGTGTCAAAAAATACATTTTCCGCGAAAAAAAATTTAGAGCAATATTGACGGCGGGAGATTTATGTGAAATTCTGTGCGCAAAGTCCATGACGACACGGGTCATTTCAAAATGACCATCTCGGTCATTCGCTCTTTCCACCTGAACGTGATGGCCAAGGCGATCCACCTCTCCTCCACGCTCCCGAAATGCCGAAAGAGAAAACAAGTGGAAAGGAGGTGACTGCCCACTAAATCGTGTCTCGCGCCGTCAATATCCCGCTAAACATTTTTTTTTTCTTAAAACTAATTTTTCGGAAACGCGTGTTTCAACCAAACTGTTAAAAAAAAACTTTTTTTTTCTTTTCAGGAAATTTTTAAAGAAAAGCAATTTTGGTTTATCAGTAGTCCAGCGTTGCGCCGTTGGGGCTTCGTTGTGCAACCAACTAGGAGATCTCCCACTCGGAATTTTTTCATTATCCGAGCAAGATCAGGCACATAAAATAAAAATTATGAACCGTACGCAGTCAACACAAAACTGAGCGGTGTTTGTGGATATTGAAACAGCTCGATGCTTGTCAGCCATATCCAAGGGACGACATATCTCTAACCCGCAAATTAGTAATTTAGCAGGAGGCTATACGACTGCTGAACTCTGTTTCACCTTACGAGGGACCGTAGCGGACGCTACGAGCCAGCGCAACCAATTCTGTGTCGACAGTGTGGCGTGTGACCTTCCGTTTCGGCGCGGCGACGCGCGGAGCAAGATGTCCCGCGACGCTCTCGAAGGATGGCTTCTAGCATCGGCGGCGCTCCATCCTTAGGTGAAACGGAGTGTGGCCTGGGTGTCTTACGTGCACCACGCAGTAGTGATTACAGGAACGGACGCCGATGCTGGTTCTCCGTACAGCGTGGTGCCAGTCAGCAGTCGCGCTGCACTGACCGGCAATATACTGTGGCGAAAGAAATGTTGACCCTTTTCTGGATGACTGACAAACGTTACGCTGTCCAAATCATCCACACGAGCCTTCCTGACAGTTAAGTTCATGATGCGTTTACGCGCCTCGTAAACAAATCACCGACTAACTGTTCGTCTACATTCAAGAAACAACCTGCGTCCCCCGCGGAATCCCGGAGAAAAGCTCACCGGAGAAAAGCTCACCCACTTTTGTGCGGGTCCGGAGAAAAGCTCACCGGTCTTTTGACAGACCCGGAGAAAAGCTCAAAAAGCTCATCTCGAAGTAAAATAATATGCAAAGTGATCGTTATCATTTAATAGCAGTAGTGCTACCAAGGTTTCAGGCACCTCTCACGCAGGCGGTACACCGTGCAGCAGAGTTAGCGCGAAGTGATTTTTTGCATTTTACTTATTAGAAAAAGGGGGTGAGCAGAGTCAAACCTATATTGCATAGGACTGTGCCCCGAATATAAAAAATATAAGAAAAAAAGCCCATCTTTTGTTTATGATGACAGTGTCACGCTTCACATCAGATCGCTTTGCTGTAAGCAAGATAGAAAAAAAATAACAATTAAAAATAATATTTTTTTATTTAATCCAGATTTTTTAAAATTAAATCAGACTAAGAGCAATCGAACATATTGATTATGTATTGTTTGATCACTTCTTCCGATCGGTGAAAACAATGCGGAAAAAAGAATTCCTCCAATTTTAACAACGTTTTGTTCATGAAAACCCCGCCGTACTAGAACAAAAACTGGTAAGATCTTCGCGAGCGAAAAAGCTGTATTTGCTTTCATTTTTCGCGATCAGATTTTCTTACAACACGACATTGCTTTCCCAGTTTTTTTGTTTTTTTTTGTTTCTATCTTTTGCGTTCTGATTTGACTGTAAAATTATGTGACGGAACTGAAGGAGCGAAGTCGGAGGTAGAAATAAAGCTGAACGCATCGATTTCCTCGGAAGACCACTGCTTTCTGCTCGTGTTCAGTCCGCTATACATATTTCTCGTGTGATGATTATTCTAATTTACTTTACATATGCGCATAATAAAAGCATCAAATGATAAACGAACGGTAAGTAAAAAAAAATATTTAGGGATTATATTTCCGGGAAAGGTTTGATTTAAATAATCCTAGTAAAACCGGTCTGTTTTTAAATCACGATTTAATACATCTTGATTTTCATTCTCCACCCTGGCTGCAGCCTTCGGTCCCATTTTATGTCAACCCATTTCGCGTGAGTGTTAGCATATTTAGTTCTGACGTAAGCAGGATAAAGAAAATCCGATATTTTTTTTATTTTCCGTTTAAATGAAGGAATAGTGGAAACCAGCTGCTTCTTAAACAAATGGTTAAATGTGGAAATTTGGCAACACGGTGTCAGTATACTACATAAAAGGCAATTTTATAAATAAATACCCAAAAACTTCTCAAGCTGCAGCCCTCTACGCCGGTTTGATTTCTCCCCGTTATGTTTTTTTTTTCTTTCTTATTAGCGTTCTAATAAAATTATTTATTTTATTTTCGTCGGGCAACCCCTGACGTGTTAAATCTGCAAATTAAGGGCACAATGACCGCATGCGCAAAAAGCGCCCCTGCATACTTTAGGTGAGTAAACGCTCGATTCTTAGATTTGTAGGTGAGCTTTTCTCCGCATCAGGCAAAAAACCGGTGAGCTTTCCTCCGCATCAGAGAGTTTGGCGGTGAACTTTTTTTCCGGTGAGCTTTCCTCCGGTGGTCTTATCTCCGGTGAGCTTTTCTCCGCCGCCCGTCCCCGCGACCGTACAGCGCGCACTACTATCGGGAGATTTCTCCTGTAGTCAAGCATACCGCACGAACGGATTGCGTTGATAACCAGCCCATTGAAATGAAGAACGCACAACGCCGTGACGTAGCCAGCCTTTCAGGATCCCAAAACCTGTCGTACCCGAAACCACTGGGTCCTCTTCTGCCATCCACCTCTTTTTGTTGTTTGTTCTTATCTGCGGGATTCCACCCCGTTGATCCACCACGCACTTCCTTGCCGCCTGAAAGTCGTCATTCATCGTTGTTTTGATTTTCCTTATTCCCTTTCCTCCTTTCCTTGTTCCCACTTTCATCGAAGCCTCCCTCCCCTCCCACCCCCACCCCTTTTCCGGTGATCGGACAGGGAGTCAAGAGGTCTATATAGTGACAAGGTCCAAAAATTGATCTCTTCACACGTTGGAGCCCCTGACTCGTTAAAACACGAGTCAAGAGATGCAATGTGGACTAAGAGGTCCAACGCGTCAAGAGATCCAAGTTGTCAAAAGATCCATGGCGAGTCAAGAGATCCAACGAATCAAGAGGTCCAATAATAGATATTTTGACTCGTTGGATCTTTGACTCGCCAGACCGAGTCAAAAGATCCAAGTGGGTCAAGAGGTCAATGAGTCAAGAGATCCAACGAGTCAAAAGATCCACGGCGAGTCAAGAGGTCCAACGAGTCAAAAGGTCCAACGAGTCAGGAGGTCCATTAATGGATCTTTTTACGCGTTGGATCTCTTGACTCGGCAGAACACGAGTCAAAAGATCCAAAGTGGGTCAAGAGGTCCAGCGAGTCAAAAGATCCAGGGCGAGTCAAGAGGTCCAACGAGTCAAAAGGTCCAACAAGTCAGGAGGTCCAATAATGGATCTTTACGCGTTGGATCTCTTGACTCGGCAGACACGAGTCAAGATATCCATTGTGGGTCAAGAGCTCCAATTACTCGAGAACCGCAGCGCTTCATATTACAAAAGGGCCACGGAAAGCCGCTCACTCCCCACAAGTCGCGGGAGGCGTTATACAAGATCAGTAAACGATTTTTAACTAGGTGCCTTAGTTTTGGTTTAAAAAAAAAAAAGTGTAACAGATTTAAGTTTGATGCGCCGCTCAACTACGCACCGTTTTTCGGTTAACGGCCGGAAAACCGGCCCGAGGGGAGCACCGAGACATCCCGTTTCGTGTCGCTGGCCACCGGATGGGGAGGGAGCGCTTTTCTTCGCTTCGGGTAGATGTCGCCACTAAAACTTTGTGTAATAAAAGTCGAGACTATGAGGCTCTTGACGCGTCCGTTCTCACGACGACGTTTTCAAAATTAGCCTCAAATGGAGCAAGCATTCACTGGGCTTTGTATCTCAATACACTTTCAACCAATTCACGTCACGCGCGTAGTTTTCTTGGCCGTCACAAGCGGCTGCAGGACGGAAAATAGTCCCCTTTCCTCTTCGCGATTTCTTCGGACACTCGCAAAATTTAAAACTCAAGGCGTGTTTTTTTTTTTTTTTAGTAAACGAAGGTAAAGCGAATGTGGCATCGACCAGCTTTTTTTAACACTAAAATCATTTCACGGTCCTTTTAAAGGGGTCATAAAACTATATCGAGATGGAACGTTCATGACCTTGCCGGTTCGTACTGGTCCCAGC